>JASVER010000039.1:972177-994428 GCA_030449065.1 Oceanodroma leucorhoa
ACACTATTCCTGACACAGGCCAGGATGCCGTTGGCCTTCTTGGCCACCTGGGCACACTGTTGGCTCATGTTCAGCCGGCCGTCGACCAGCACCCCCAGGTCCTTTTCTGCCGGGCAGCTTTTCAATCACTCTTCCCCAAGCCTGTAGYGTTGCCCAGGCTGAATTTTTGGCTGAACTCATTTGAAGACAAATAGAAAACTCACAGCTTTCTTGTATATACAAATAAAAATTAGTCTTTATCTACGTAGGACTACAAGCGTCTATGGCGGGACTACCTTTTTTGGTTTCATTGTTTTATATTACACTGTGTAGGTGCTATGGCTTTAGATAAAATAAAAAAGGAAAGTTTCTATATTTGCCTTATCCTTGTTGCCTAGCAGGTAAATCTCTGGGTAAGTGAGGAAATAAATTACTCTTTTTCTGAGAGTAGCAGAGCAGACATAACTACAGTGGTTAGAAAAAAGATGGTTGTCTGCATCAAGGAGTCTCAAAAAAAAAAATAGTAGATAAAAATGTATGGGGACAGCCTTTTTTACTTAAGCAGTTTCACATATGTTTTAGAACTGAAAGTCTTCAGTGTCTTTTAATGAATAGAGGGATGGTCAGTCCTATCTCAAAACAGGCAGAACTCTAAGCAGAATCTTCCAGTTTTTTAAACAGGTCTTCTCTCTCCTGACTATAACATTCTTAATGAAAWTACAGGTAAATTCTCATATAGTTTCTCTACCATCAAATCCCCTTTTACTCCATAACTCTACAGATTCTTTTGTACTCTTAACCCATTTTGAGGCCTGGCAGAAAATGTGCTATTCCCTTATAGTCTACCAATTTCAGCAAAAATTACTTTTCAATGCTTCAAGTGGAGAATGACCATAAGAAAGTTCATCCAACAATGACAATAATGTGGTTATGAAAAAATATCTCCGATTTTGTGTTATGAGGGAGGAAAAAAGGACACGTACATTCCTCCTTCCCCTCCTCATTAACACTCATGTCTGAGGATGACAGCAATTAAGACAGAAACTCCCATTTCTCAATTCAATAATATTTGGGGATCTTTGCCTTACCATCTCCTTCACAGAATATGAGACCATGAAAAAGTCACATTAGTTTTCCTGCTGGCCTTTTAATAGCCTGAGCATTTTAATGACTTATTGAATGCTCTCTCAAAACCCTCTTCTTCAATAGTCATCTTCAGGCACAGATTCCTTCCCTGTTCACCCACATGTTCCCCACCTTCCTAATGCAGGTATATATTTGTTGTATCTGCTAGGAATTTTCACTCCCTTTGAAGATTTTTAGAAAAGAAGCCTTTAATCTTACAACACATCTTCTTGGATTTGTTTTTTTAACCTGCTGTATCTTTATGCTTTGTATTCTTAGCTACTTCCCCATCTTATTTATATGATTTTAATAAAGGGGTGTATTCAAAATATAAGAAATACATGGAACTTCCCCTAAAGCTGGTCTTTCTTTCCTTTGTTTCTCTCCAGCTATCTTTCTTACCTTTTCCTCGCAGTTTCCTTTCTTGTTAAGACTTATTTTTTAATTATCTTTGACAAATGTTAGAAAACAAAGTTCTTGTCATACATAATCATATATGCATATATATAGAGAGAGAGACATCAAATGATATAAAACCCCAAAAGCTGATCTACATTTTGATTCCCTACACAAAACAAATACCTATCTGAAAGGGTTGCTGGACTTGAAGGAAAGCAATATGTCCTGGGACCAATTCTTTCACTTTTTCTGTAAGAATTCTTCTCTAAACTTGGTCTTTTAAGATAAATTCTTTTTCTATATGTAAGATGGTTTTTCTTTCTCTTCCTTTAGTGTTGGTGGGGTTTTTTGTTTTATTTTTTTAATCTTTGACACATGCTTCTGTAAAGGTGCTCACAAATTATCTTTTTGGACTATTAAGGCTAGACTGTTGCACTAGTAACTAAAACATTACTGGGGCCATTCATTAGCACTGCAACCTTTTGTCACAGACTGGCCCACAGCAATGCCATTGAGCTTTCAGACCCCAGAATAGCATGGCTTCATGTAAACTGCCTACTAAGAGTAGCTCCTAGCCTATCTCCCAAATTGTGGACAAGGATTATGGGGAGAGTAATTTTAATGGAACAAAAGTGTACTAGGAGCTGCAGTTTAAATATATAGATAATTAAATGCCAGTGCCARGAATGTTTCATGACATTGTTTAATTTATTACATATGACATAAATTTAATGTTTAAAAAATGCTAGAACCATTCAATTGCCACAAACCACTTAGCCCAGGGAGGATACTTTCTTTTTGTTTGTTTGTTGAAAAATTTGATGTAAGGGGATGACACCGGCTTCACAGGCCAAATCAACATCCCGGCTGAAACTTCTTCCATGGTATTGATACACAGTAAACCAACTGCCGCAATTTTTCATCTCAAAATCAGTGTTTTATTAATTCTGCAAGTTCTTCTGCTCTCTGGAAAGTCCCACATGACCATATGGTAGCTTTCAGCAGACATTTATTGACAGAGGCAATATGTGGCTCTTAAAAAAATGAAAAGAAGAAAAGGAGGGAGCTGGAAAAGGTTTGCCAGAGGAGGACGTCTGGAGATTCAAGATATACAAAAAAAAAAGAGGAATAAGAAATGGCAATGCATCACTACTTCTTGATAATTCCTTGTCCTKTTTTGTTGCTCAAAAGCATTTCGTATAAATTTGGTATGTTTTAGAAATAAAAAGTAAATAATGTTTATTTATCAGTCCATGAAAAATAAGTCATTTGATGGAAGAAGAAATCTAGAATATTCAAGTAATACTTTTTCTTCCTTTGCTGACATGCATTAAGGTTGATGTTCACCTAATTTTAGTCGTCATTAAATGTTAGTGATCTAGATGAAGCTGGTTGTCTGGGGTTCGTCAACAGTCAATAGAAAGAGAAATGAATGGGGACAGCAATTCCAGAGCATAATGCCTCTTTCCTCTTTTAAATACTCATATGAGAAGTCTAATTTGTTCTTCCTTTCTGTATAGGAAATCTCAAAATTAAGTTTAGATTAGCTGTCATAATTCCTTTGCTGTTGTCTGTATCTTAAACTTATTTTTATTTCTTGCCTGGACACAGGCTAATAGAATTAAGTTTTGACCCCAGGGAGACTGAAACACTGGAAAGAATATTTTTACGGAACATTTCCAATTTTTTCCTTGCTGAGATTTGTCAAATGATTGTCTTTATCTGGAACATAGCAGTCTATTGATTTTTCTTCTTGTATCAACTTGGCTTCCATTCCTCTGTTCCTTTATTTTGCTAAAATGCTTCAGTAACTTGTCAGTTTTACATCCGGCTCCTTTTTCTGTCCTTTTTTGTGGCCATGTGGGCTAATTGATTATTTTTTAATTGTGTCTGTGTAATAATACCATTGGGGAAGAATTATCACAGAATATGTAAGTGCAATAGCTGAACTTCCACATCTATCACATACCCTTAAAGTCCCTTAAATATTTTGTATTTTGGGCTCCCCAAAACACATTGACGTACCGGTTTTCCAGCAGTAAATCCAGCAAAAGGACAGGAGCACATGACTTAAGAGGACAGATGGAGAAAGTTGGTTTTGTTCAGCCTTAAAAATGAAGGCTAATGGGTGACCTTATTAATGCTGACAGCTGTCTAATGTGAAGGTATAGAAGAGACAGTGTATCCCTTCCTGGAAGTGCACATAGTGGGATAAGAAACAATAAAACCAAGTTGGAACAAGGGAAATTCCAACCATGTAGTAGGAGAAAAAAATCACAATGAAAGTGACCAAGCACTGGAATATTTGTATATTCCAGAGAGGTGAATTGTACATCAATAGAGATATTTAAAGTTAAACTGGGCAAGACCTAGAACAACCTGATCTAAGCTGGCCCTGTTTTTAGCAGGAGTAGAAACAGATGACCTCCAGATATCTTTTCTAACCAAAATTATTTTACAACTTACTGTATTTCTTCTTGGGCATAATTAGAACAAGTTTTTTATCCTCCCCTCCCCTCCCTTCCCCTCCTCTCTTCTCTTCTCCTTTTTTTTTCATTTTTTTTTTTTTATTTTGTGTGTGTGTGAATACCTAAAGTAACACTTTAGAGATGATAAGATTCTCCAGTGCTATATCAAAAGAATTAAGAAAAGACCAAGGCATGCATAGGCAGAAAAGTGAAAGATATTACATGGTGTTAGGCCAAAATTTGGTTGAAACCTGTGTGAGATTTTCTYGTCATTTCTTATTATTGTCATTCTTGTCATCTGTTTATGGTATGATATTCCCAACTAATTATCTAATCAAATATGTTTTATTATTATTCACAGTTTCATTTTCCTGTATTTTTTTCTGATCCTCCTGCCTTCATCTAAAATTAAACAAATTGCTTTACTAAAGACAAAGATGTAATGCCACAACTAAGACACAGAAACAAGTATTAAAAAATATTTTTGAAGATGAARTTATAAAATCTCTCAAGCCCTGAATGCCATGGGAACATAACACAAGAGCTAAGAAAAAAGAAAATTCCAAGCTTCAAATTTGATTCCCTTATTAATCCAGGAATACATGACAGGTTGAAAATTTTTCTATCAAACCAGAGTAATATCCCCAGACCAATTGCTAATGGAAGCTGTCTGCACCTCTTTTCACTCCCCCAGGTGTTGTGTGTGTTGCCAAGAGCTTGAAAGAGTGTCTATCACAGCCCCGTCACTGATGCAGCCTCCTTTTCCTGTGCTCAGAGCCCGTGCTCCAAGCAGGTCTGCGGCTAAAATGCAACACTGCACTAGAGACACAGTGAACACTGCACTAGTGAATAGAGAAATGCTTAACTTTGCGAGGCTGTGAAGTGAAAAACCTGAGGCTTTTCCCTGCCCTGCGACTGTCATGGGGCTGTCACCTTGGAAATGGTCTTCATTCTGCTGTTTTCTGCTCCCCAACAAATATCTCCTTTACCTTCAAAGCTCTTGTTCAAAAGACTAGTCATTTTAATCTGCTYGTACCCTAGGAACAACTGAGTTTGCTTTGGGCCAATTCTATTCCATAGTAAAATCAAGGGAGTCACACCATTTCAGAATTATTATCACGAATCACAACTCCTAAGCTAGATGAGATATAATCAGGGAAAGTTATTCAAGAGAAACAAAATAATTTTGCTCAGTGATTATGATTATATTAGGAAGTTAAAGTTTCACTTGGAAGAATTTAAACATATAGACTGGCTTTAGTATTAACATTAAAATCTATTAAATACAGCATAGATATTAAGTATGTGTTTTAATCTCATTTACCTTAATGGAATTTGTGTGTGACTATAGTTAAGTTGTTGCCTAACAATTAGCTCTAAAAATGTATATACATATTTGCTAAGTTTTGGAACCTGGCTCTGTCCAGATTCCAAATATCTTGAGATATTTATAGTCTGTTCAAGGGCCAGGCTGAGTCTTCATTTTTTCTAAATTAGTTTTGGATGACTATTTTAAGGAAATTACTTAGAAACCAGTAGGAATTAATATTGCTTAAAGCAAAACTTTCCAAATCAATCATACTTGGATTTTGTAACTGAAGCATTATTTCAAAGCAAGAAAATAATTATATACATTTATCTTGAACTTAACATAATTATAGTTTAGTTGAATTTGTGAAGAATTTTTCTTGTGACAAATGTAGCTTTGAATTAATATAACACAATTATACACTTTTTATCCAATTTTGAATTCTTTGTTTAAACTATCATTTACTTATGAATTGATTTCTTTCTAGGCTTGTCAGACTAGCCTTAGGGAGTTTTAGGTTTGGAACGAGTACTATCCAAGGGTTGATTAACTTAACTGAATTGAAATGTAGCACAGGATCATGATTCTAAATCATGTATGTTATAATTGCTTTTGTTTTCACTTGTACTGCTGTTTCATTTTGACATTACACTGAGCTCTCTTCCCACTGGCAATAAAACTGTTAAATCAYCTCTTGTGACCTTCAATTCCATTAAAAAGTTTCCACTCACCTGAATCTCTCAATGTAGKTTTTTTTCATGACCCTACAAGCCAATAGACACTAAATGCAAAAATATTGCTGTCTTTTGTAGTTTCATATCCTTTTCTGTTTTCAAGAAAATGACAGATGTTAGAACATCCTTCCTTTTTTTTTATTTTTTTTTAAGAGTTTTGGCTAAATACCTGTTTATTTTAAGATAAGGTATGTCTTGTTTCTCTGTGTGTCATTAATAACAATTTCAGAAAATAATCCCTTCTGTAGGAAGCTTATTAATGAAATACTTTTGCATATTAAAACTGTTTTTAACTATAGTTACTGACTGATTTTTGTCAAAGCAGCTATGTTAGATTAGACAAATAATGACTAAACTGAGTGCCAGCTACAGATAACTGGTTGGGTATAACTAGTATTAGTGGTCTTATGAAACAGTTATTAAATTTTATCCATAGAACTTATCATTATAATTTAAATTCTCTCTTCTCATCATTCAATAGTTTGAAATCAACCTAAAAATTAAGGAATCAATAATCAAATTTTCATTGAGTTGTAACTGTGTAAGAGTAAATTCATTGATAATTTTGCAGTATTATAACAATCCATACTACTTTGAAGAAATGTACAACTGACTGAATTATTATAATAATTTTGCAAAGTAAACGTATCAGAAGGAAATAACACCTCTGCAGCACACAGATATCTTACGTCTAGCAATATTCTTGAAAACAAACAAAACCCAACCAAACCAATGCTAATACAAAAACGTCTCCAATAAGTAGGATTCACAGTATGAAATACATACAGCTTCTTCCCAGGCCTTCTATAGCTCCCAACATAAACTGTTTTAGAAGTTGGAGAACAAAGAATACATGAAAGTCCTAAAAAAGCCCTTATGTATTTCCAGAGAAGTAAACTGTCTCACACATCAAAATATTACTGTATAAAGATGAGGAGTAGACTCCTATCTTGATGGAAGTCAGTAGCAGAACACCTAGTGATTATGAGGCAAGTAATTCAGTCTGGAAGTCTGCATCAACTCTTATGTTTCTTTACATATGTCTTTTTTTTTTTTTTTTTTTTTGAGGCACAATTTATCTTAGATATTGCATTCTTTTCAGTTCCTGGGAAAGGAATGAACCCATTCATTTCCTCTGTAGAAGAACCTAAACCAACCAACCAACCAACCAACAAGACCCAAGAACAAACACCCCCCTAGATCTTCCTCTATGATCTACCAAGATCCCAAGTAACATTTTGTCTCACTACATTCTTACTGGTAAGACAATTCACATTTCGGAGCTTCAAAAGAATCAGTTAAATCCTTGCTATTGGTTTTCAATAAGTCATAGGACAGTAGAACAGTTCTACAGAGTTGGAAGACAGCTAATGTTGCAGTATTTGAAAAAGCTTACAGAGGCAGCTTAGTTAATTAATGGCTTGCCAGAATATTGATCTTGGACAAAATAAGGAACACATTACAAATGAAAAGATGAATAAAGAATTAAAGGACACCAATGAAAATTATTTCAGTGAACATAGCTTATAAAAACCCATCCTTTAGAACTACTTTTGTAACATTTTTGACAAAATTACACATTTTTTTGGTAATAATAATGTTTGATGTGATTCACTTTCATTATCACAAGATACTTGATCTGGTACTCATCACATCTCAGCAAAAAATAAAATGGAATTTAAAATGACACTGTCTGCGTGGATTAAAATGACAAAATGACTTGTGTCTTAATGTAAATGTACGATGTAACTGAAGGCAAGACATTTTAAAAGATCTTGATATGTTGGTTCTTCACCATTCATTATTTTTAACAATGACATGAAAGAAAATAATCCACAGACTTTATTTGGAGATGATGCATGTGTTCAGTAACAGGGAAAAATTAATAACACAGTGCTCTGAGTTATTTAGTGAGCTGTTTGCAGGGGGACAAGGTTTGTCCCAATACAATTGCATGTAAAATTAATGAATTAACAGCTATATTTTCTGTATAGTAACCTTATCTCTGAAAACGGTGGCTTGCAGAGGACTTGTGGTCATTAGGAAAATCAGCCAAACAAGCTTCCTGTGTGACATTATTATCCAAGTAGTTGGTCCAGTTCTTGAATTTATGAATAGCAATGTAACCTCACAGGGGGAAAAAATTMATTACTTCTGTATATTACCAAAATGGGACCACTAGTTTTGATTCCAACATCTCCAATTCTAAATATCTGTGAAAAATTAAAGACGAGAAGGAACAGTCATAGGAATTACTGACAGTGATTTTTTTTTCCTGAGATTTAAAAATGAAGATTCTGATCTATTTTGCTTGTTAAAAGAAGTTTGCAGGTGGTTTGATCACAGCCTTCAAGCACTTAAAGAATGTTGATAGGAAAACAGGCAGGGAAAATGTAATGAGACTTATTGGCAGGAAGTTGAAGCTAAACAAATTTAGGCTTTAAATAAGGTAACAAAGATACTAGAACTATCTTGAAAGTTGTAAAGTGAATAAATGCACTGTACCTCATCAGAACTTCTGATCAGACAGACTTTCTAAATGTTCAGATTATAAATTCTTTTTAGTTTATGACTGGACTATCAATTATTATTGTTCAGTTGATGGCTTCTGGGTTAATGGAGAAGTTCATGCATGGCCCAGGAAAATATATTGGTCTCTTCTTAACTTTCACATAATTAGCTTTTCTATGATTAATTTTCCTATAGTTAGCTTTCTTGTGTAACTGGACTCTCAAAACAAGACTGTGTACACTCCATTGTCTCAGCTTTCCCAGGTTTCTTAGCATAGCTGATGATGAATACATGACCATTCAGAAAACCTCTGAAGTGTCACTGAAAATGCCCTCTCCAAGCCATTAACATATAATGTTAATGTTAATGTTATTCTGTAATGTTTTAATTTAATGGATATAAATGACCAGTTTCAGAGTCTATTCATCATTTGGTACCTTGTGCCCTCAGTTTTGTCCCAAGAGCAGAGGCCTGAATGAAGGAAGGTTTTCCTAAGCCTGCACAGAAAACAGAGAGTGCCCTATTGGATACAATGCAGGAAGAGGCATATTGCAGTCAGAACTAAATGGTGGCTGCCAGTGTGAATTGATGAACCTCAAATAGATTGTCAGGATCGTGTATTTGTGCATTTAGCATAAGAAAAATGGAAGTGAGGATGAAGGAACAGGAGCTCAGACTGGGAGAGTGGAGGAGAAATGTCCTTTCTCCTCACACCTGTAGGAGAAGATCATTGGTGAGGAACTGCCGCGAATGAGTGGTTTAGAGACCGCTTAAAAGATCACCATCAAAGGTACTGGCAGAAAATGATTTTAATAGAAACATATAAAAGCGCGACTTAACAGAGTTTGGTGGCGAGGTCCACTCTATCACTTACTACATGGATGAAGTGTACAAAGGAAAATAACGTTATAATTGAGCTAGAATGATTTGTACAGAGACTGAGGACAAAAAGAGTAAAGGAGACCCTCCTGTTGAGTCACGAGGTTCAGAGTAGACACCCTTGCTTTCTAAACTCCTTCTCAGAGAGGAGTCTAGGTGCAGCTGGATCTACCCCTCGTCTCAGACTTGGCCAATGGTTTATGTCTACGGGATTATATGTGTTTAGCAGCAGTCTAAGGTTCATTCACAGTTTTAAGGTGGATCACAAGATTTTAGCAGCACTTAATCACTRACTAATTTAACATTTACAAAGTAAGTTAGTGAAGTCTACTACAATCATGACAGTGACTTAATTACAGATTATGCTATGCTTACYATTAGTTTACACACACACACACACACACAGAAATATATATAAATGTACAAAAGGTACCTGTTAAAATTTCCCCTTTAGTTCAGTGAAGAAATATTCACATCAAATGTCTCGGCATTTCTTAATGGGCGAGGATTGAGCCTTGAGGATTGAAGGGTTTCAGCCCATGTCCCATCATCAGCTTTCGGCGACGGTCCTCCGAATATCGCAGACTTGAGAGGACGCATCTCTGAGAGGCGTCCCACTCAGAGGGAGATGCTGCGCGCAGCCCGCTGCGGTCCAGAAGAGCTCAAAGGGTCTCATTCAGGACCACCATTTATAGGTTCACAAGATGATTAACTTTAGTCATCTGTAAATTTCCRTCATGGCCACAGTCCCAGGTGGTAATTACTAAAAATTCTCAAGGTTTCACTGTTGTTCCACTTGAGCTATGACTCAGACAATATGACACCTGGACCAGGCATTAGGAGTACGTTCCCAGCCCCAGCTAGGCAGAATTTCTGATGCAGTTAAGGAGCGCTCAACCGCCAGATTTAGTACACCAAGGTCAAGGTTTCATGGGAATTTCTGAGAACAACAAGTGACCTAGGAGAAGCCGGGTGGGGGGAATGCACCACCATAGGAACCAGATTCAATGGCTTAAAGTGACAGGTCTGCTTTTAATCTAGAATTGTACTTTATACAGAGAGACATTGTCTGCAAAGAGACATTATAGTTAGGGGATGACACCACTCATTGTCCTGGTTTCAGCTGGGATAGAGTTGATTTTCTTCCTAGTAGCTTGTATAGCGCTGTGTTTTGGGTTTAGTATGAGAAGAATGTTGATTGATAACACACTGATGTTTTAGTTGTTGCTAAGTAGTGTTTACACTAGTCAAGGACTTTTCATTTTCCCATGTTCTGCCAGGTGCACAAGGAGCTGAGAGGGAGCATAGCCAGGACAGCTAACCCATCTGGTCAATGGGATATTCCAGACTGTATGACGTCATGCTCAGTATATGAAGCTGCAGAAAGAAGAAGGAAGGGGGGATGTTAGGAGTGATGACATTTGTCTTCCCAAGTAACCATTACACGTGATGGAGCCCTGCTTTCCTGGAGATGGCTGAACACCTGCCTGCCGATGGGAAGTAGTGAATGAATTCCTTGTTGTGCTTTGCTTGCATGCATGGCTTTTGCTTTACCTATTAAATTGTCTTTATCTCAACCCATGAATTTTCTCACTTTTTACTCTTTCGATTCTCTCCTCCATCCCACCGGGGGCGAGTGAGTGAGCAGCTGGGTGGTGTTTGGCTGCCTGCCAGGTTAAACCATGACACTCATGTTGAATGTCTCCTGTTCACAGAGAGCAGTCCACCATGGCTGGCAAGACTGGACTCGGTCTGAAGGAATTATTGGTTGTGTGGCAGGCAAAACAAAGGAATATACATCTTATATCTTTACCTAGGTGCTAGAGAGAAAGTTGAAACCTACCTTCAGTGAAGTCCAATTAGATTAGAAGCTGTATTTGTTCTCAGTTTGTTCAAAAATACTTGGTTATAGTAAACACTAGAGTCTTTGTATATGTATATATATATAAAGGCAATCTAACCTAAAAGGAAATTAGGTAGGATTGTAAAAGAGAAATGCAATGCTGCTGAAAGAATCCATGTTGCAGATAGTTTAAGGCTGTCTGATATCTGGATCTGTATTTTACTTTTCTGTAGCGTCAGCTCATTAATTCAAACCAACCAGAAATGAAAGTCCTGCAGAATGAGAAGCTACATAAGTGATTTATATAAAATCACACAGAAAGGCTTTGACAAAATAATGATATTTCCTGCTATTTAGTGCTGTGGCATACAGACAAGGTTACCCCTGTAACTATTATGCCAATGTAAAATCAGTATATGCATTGCATACTCAAAGAAATGGTTCATGACTGTTAAATTTTTATGAAATGTCAGTGCTACTATTCTTTGACAAAAAAATTATAACATGTTATTAAATGTTACATTTTTATAGTAAGCCAGTTCACTGATGTCTTTAATTCCCATTAGAACACATGCCGGTTTTGATGATAGCTCGAACATAATGTTTACATATAAGAAATTTGCTTATTTGATGGGACAGACAAATCTATACTGCACATTGAAGCATGCATTAGATCTCATCTGTAGTGCCAAAGAACTATTAAATTACTTTCAAACAAGTTCTAAGCACAAACTGTTACTTGAAATGTTAATAGAAAATCAATATCCAAGTGACAAGATCTTTAAAAAATACAATCATGTAATTGTTTCAGATTGACACAGTTTCAAGTTGCGATCTATAAATCCAATGACAATAGATGTCTTCATACTACTGCAGATAGATTTAGTGGATACTGTAGGAAATTCAGTACTTACCACTTAAAACCATAATGGAATACATTTCATAATTAAATTACTGCAAATGCAATAATGGAAATAATGGAATACTACTGGAAAACTGGCAAACAAATCTCCCTTTCCAATAGTCATTAGCAACTGGGTTTAAATAACTGCTCTGATATTTGAATGTCCTTTGAATAATTAAGTGTTTAGTTATTCCTTCTTTCAAGTAAATTTAAGGAAAACATATTTTACTTCTGTTTAACTTTATTGTGACTTTAAGTGATGGATCTGTTACAAGTGTAAACAAGACCTGCCAGGTAGAAGCATACATAAATACTTAGATGTACTCTGGTCACAATTTTATTTAAAGACATGATGTCAAATGAAAGAGCCAAATCWAAACTTAAACTCAGCTATAGTGAAAAAATTTCTGCTCTTCCATTAAAGTAAATGACTGCACTACATCTGAGGGGAAAAAAAAATATTTGGGGGCAATAGACACAAGATGCACCAGGAGAATTTTCATCTTGATATAGGAAAGAAATTTTTTACAGTGAGAATAATCAATCACTGGAACAACCTCCCCAGGGATGTAATAGAGTCCCCATCACTGGAGGTTTTCAAGAAGCAACTAGACAGGGTGCTAGATAATCTCATCTAGGCTCCCTTTCCCACAAAAGTTTGGACCTCATGATCCTTAGAGGTCCTTTCCAAACTGGGCTGTTCTATAATTCTACAATGCTATGATATTTGGTTCTGCCAAAGAGTTTGTGCAGGGAAAATAAATAGAAATTACCTGTCAAAAAAAATCACTGTCAATGTTTTTGTCACAGTATYACCTACATGCTAATTCAAGGCCTGTTTCTAGTTGGATACTCTCAAAGACAGCATGTAGTAGACTAAAAACACGGAGGAAATGATTTACTGAGAATTTGACAGATTTGCACAAAGTTGGTCGAGTGCACCCTTCACATTGTCTGGGCATAAAGTGTGGATTTTTAATCTAACTAGTTTGCCCTTGAACCTGTACTAGTCATAACAGAGCATTCAAAATTCAAAAATCAGTAGCATGTCTTTATTTGCTTTGGTGACGAATGGTTTCCAGTCTGTTTTCACTCAAGCTTTCTCATATATCACTGTAGTAATCTAAGAGTGACCAGCCTGATAAGCAAACAGATTTTCTGGATGCATTTTTTTCAGCATTAGTGAAGGGAACGGAAGATTGAAAAGCAATTAGACTTTGCCAATGTGCTGCGGGCCCTGGCAGATGCTGAAAATTGCATCTGTGCACTCCCAGACTGATAAAGGCTAGTCCTCAAACATGCTTTCTCCTGCTATCTCCACTTTTATTCAGTCCTTTTATAGGGCTAATGTTTGTTACACCCCATTCGTGAAATATGCTTTTTTTTCTTTAGGGAAATATTTTAAGGTACAAATTATGGTAGATTATTATCGTTTTGTAGACAGCATCAGAAAAGATGCTGCAGTGTGTTTAATGATGTGACCAGGTTCTGCAAAGCACAAGGATTTTCCAGACTACAGACATCAACAGGAGAGATCCCAAGGGCCATACCAAGCAGATGTCTAAAAGGATTGCACAGCAAGTATACCTGTTATATATATTTGTGTATTGTAGTTACACCTGGAGATGTAATTATAGAGGTTAATATTATCTTTTCAGCAAGGTCCAAAGGTATATATTCTGCTTTTTGCTTCTGTTTTCTCCTCATAGATATGTGCTATCTTATTACAGCTGTAGCAGCATAACAAGCAATAGGTCACAGTCCTATAGTTRAAGTTACAGAAAAACTGCTTTGTCAGACTTGAACTCTTCAGGATGAATTTTCATCATCAGTTATAGCAAGAAGATCCTTTTAACTAAATTTATTCAATTAACTATGAGAATAAGGGTAGGAGTAATGTTGTTTTGCTTATGTTTAAATATATGTTTTCAATAGTTTGGAGGGTGGGAACAAAAATTTTTTAGGGCACTGGAGCATGTACTTAAAAACTGACAAGACCTTGATACATTTGGTTGTTCTAGGAAAAAAAGATGGTGTAGCTTTTGTTAAATTTCAATCTTGAAGTAAAAGAATTATTACTATTATTATTGCTGTTGTTGTTGTTGTTAATAATGATGATAATAAACAACATTTKTGCATGTGCCATAATTAACTAGTTAGTATTTGGCACTGAAATCCTTGAAGGGTCTCCCTGGATTGAAAATATAGATCTAATTTCAGATTCCACACATTCAGGAAAAAATGTATGACATATTATATATCGAAGTTAAACCACCACAACAAAAAAGAATATTGAACTCTTTCTTGTTCTCTGACTACGCTTTATGCTGTGCTGTGGATTATGGAGAGAGTCCTTGGTTTCATAAGCAGCATACAGAAAGACATTTAAAGAAGGCTTCACAGGCAGTTTTGCTACTGCAATACCATAGATGTAGATGTTCCTTTTACAAAACCTAGGCATTTTTTTCATTGCAAGAAATTAATTTTATTTTGGTTTGTATTTTTTTTAATATCGTTTTGTAAAATATGCTTGGATACTGCATCTCTAGAAGGCTATCAGATTAAGCTTATTAAAAAAAAAAATCCCTCCCCCTCCTATTACTAACATAACATTGCTGTCTTCAGAATTATTTCAAGTTTTAAAATGAACTCCTGAGAATTAATTATGTGTAAGTAGTTTTTATAATGTGATTGTATTTTGCTAAAAGCTGTAGCTGGGAAGATGTTGCTTTTTGGGAAGTGTAATTAATATTGGAAATACTCACTATTCTTTAGAGGGAACTTGAAATTCTTTATTTCCTTCCATGTTGAAGAGTAGGGTAAAAAGACATTACTTACAAAAGCAAAGTTAGCAACATGTAAAACTGTTATGTCATGCCTTAGCTCTTGAAAGCTTTTAAGTTGTCACACAAAGTAATGTAACTCACTGTAAAATGAAACTGGTGTTTAACTTGTCAAGAAGTAATTTTAAAAAATGTATAAATGCCACCCCGGTAATATATAATTGTAACTACTAACTTTTTAGAGTAAAACACTGAAAATATGTCAAATTTGTTGATGCTGTGCATGTTTTATTTTCATGTGGCTGAGTTGATAGCAAGTAAGATGAGAACAGCATGGTATAAATATAGAGCTTATTTCAATCCACTTACCACAATTTTTCTTGTCATATCTAAATTATTTTATGGTTCCTTGATTATATTATTTAATATGATTTCAAACAATGAAATATATCAGTAATGTATGAAGCAAAAACTCATTGAAGAATGCAGATAATTTTCAATGAATTGAGTTTCAACATGAAACATTGGTTTGATAGAACAAGACATACAGTGATACTATATGAGATTTAATGTGTGCTTCATACAGGTGTCCGGTGCCCACAAATTAGATTTTAAAATAGAAATCTATCAGGATTTGGTTGGATTGCTATGGTTATTCTGCTTTTTATTCTTGGAACATCATTATATATATTACCTTTATCTATTTGGTTCACAATGTTTGGAACAAGTATTTACAACCATGTTGCTGACTTCTTTACTTTCCAAAGGCTCCCAAAAGTATGCCTGTAAATTATTCTCTTCACGTGGAAGTACAACCTTCAAAGTTCTTTCAGAGCTCCAAACTGCTTGGTGCAACGCACTAGAATCAAACCCCCATGCATAGTTAACTAAAAACTACTGTATGAGTTGTTTCAGCAGCTGTGATATCATATGTTGTATATTTGATTCTGATAGCAACATTTTCACTATTTTCACCAACAGTCCATTTATCTGAAGGGAAGCAGACCTCTAGCCATCCATTATCCAGTCACCTGCCTCTACACTTTTTCTTTTTTTTTTTTTTTAATGAGAAGGAAAGAAGACAAGAAAAAGAAAAATAGAAAATCTGTATTATTTTCTTCACAGCAGAAACTATTCTGCCTTCCAGTAGTTGCTCAGTGTTTTAGTAATATGAATCTGTCAGAAAACTTCTGTTTACCTTTGTGTTGCCAATACACTCAGGTAAAATTGGAAACCAATTTCTGTTTCACTGAAAATAAGAAAATACTTGTTTGGTTCTGCAACATTTAGTTCATGTTTCTTTGCATCATCCAAATATTGCATACAATTTTTATTATAACTATTACCAATAATTAGAATTGAGACACAATAATAACCTGGTTTATCATTGAAGATAATTGCATTTTAAAAGTTAGAGTAATTGTTTAGGTGGAACAGAAATTGAGGGAAGAAGTCATCTAATTTCAAATAAAGCAGATAGCAAGAAAGCATACAAATATTATGACTGAATTGTAATTGCTTGTTACTACTTGCCTGTGTTTTGAAATATGACTTTTTTTCTCCCGAATTTTTTTGCAGAAATTCAGACAGATTGGAGAAGTCTAATTTTCAGAACTAAACATTTTATAATAATGTAAAAATCCACAGGAAGGTGAAACAGCAAAACCAGAATGAGTATAAATTCCTATATTTCAGGACGTTACACAGAAAGTCTCCTGAGATGCAATATTTTCAAATATGCCATCCATTTTTTGCTTGCACCTTCATCTSAGACTTGTTGATTGCCAGTATGAGGGATAATAAACCAGATTCTTTGGGTCTGTAAATGAGGTTATGTTACTATGAGATGATGTAACTAGGAAATCTTGTAAGCATTTTTTTTTTTTTGAGTTTTATTTTGTAGGTGCTTCTACTTTTGTAGATTTTCAAATGTTCAGCTAACACAAAAGAGCTCCACTACTCTGCCATAAAGGTGATCAGAGGGATGGAACACCTCTCCTATGAAGAAAGGCTGAGGAAGTTGGAGTTGTTCAGGCTGGAGAAGAGAAGGCTTCAGGGAGACCTTATTGCAGCCTATCAGGACTTAAAGAGAGTTTAATGGGGACAAAATTTTTAGCAGGGCCTGTTGGGACAGGACAAAGGGTAATGGTTTTAAACTAAAAGAGGGTAGATTTAGACTAGATATAAGGAAGAAATTTTTCACAATGAGGGTGGTGAAACACTGGARCAAGTTGCCCAGAGAGGTGGCAGATGCCCCATCCCTGGAAACATTCCAGGTCAGGTTGTATGGGGCTGTGAGCAACCTGATCTAGTTGAAGATGTCCCTGCCCACGGCAGGGGATTGGACTAGATGACCTGTAAAGGTCCCTTCCAACCCAAACTATTCTATGATTCTATGATTCTATGATACACTTATTTCACTGTAAAGGTCCAAGTTATCAGTGAAAATCTCTGAAGAGGTAACTTTCTAGGAAATCATTCAAAAGTACCTACATACAAACATATATCYATTGTGCTGGTTTAACCCCAGCCAGCAACGAAGCACCACCCAGCTGCTCATTCACTCCCCCCCTGGTGAGATGGGGGAGAGAATCGAAAGAGTAAAAGTGAGAAAACTCATGATTTGAGATAAAYACAGTTTAATAGGTAAAGCAAAAGCTGCTCATGCAAGCAAAGCACAACAAGGAATTCATTCACTGCTTCCCATCGGCAGGCAGGTGTTCAGCCATCTCCAGGAAAGCAGGGCTCCATCACGCCTAACGGTTACTTGGGAAGACAAATGCCATCACTCCTAACATCCCCCCTTCCTTCTTCTTTCTGCGGCTTTATATGCTGAGCAAGATGTCATATGTTGTGGAATATCCCTTTGGTCAGTTGGGGTTCAGCTGTCCCAGCTGTGTCCCCTCCCAACTCCTTGTGCACCCCCAGCCTGCTCGCTGGTGGGGTGGTGTGAGAAGCAGAAAAGGCCTTGAYTCTGTGTAAGCACTGCTCAGCAATAACGAAAACATCCCTGTGTTRTCAACACTGTTTTCATTTCATTTCACTGTTTTTTCAACACAAATCCAAAACATAGCCCCATACTAGCTACCTGAAGAAAATCAACTCTATCCCAGCCAAAAACAGCACATCCATATACTTACACACTAGGAATAACTGAACTGTAGGTATATACTAAAAAAAMCCCCACAAACTAAAAACAAACACCAACCAAAAAACCCAGAAAATGTTGGCTAGTGTAGACTTGCCGCAAGGTGTTTTATTGTCTCAAGGTTTTATTCTACTAATTCATAAACATATAAGGAATCTCTGATACATATGACATAGGATTACCTTTAATTTCTTTGCATCTTCTGTAAAATGGAGTTAGAAAATCTTTTCTAGGTTACTATGAAGAGATCAGATACTTCATATGGCTGGTACTAACCATAATTACTGCAGATATCACTTCGTTGCTTAGAAGCATACCCAAAGCAATTACATACTCTTGCATTTGTATTTACTTAACCATGGGAGACATAAAACCTTCTACCTTGACTAATGATTGTATGCTGCTTTGCCACTTTATCATCTCCATAATACAGACAACTTAAGCTTGGATTTTCTCAGGATTCACTGGTCTGGCAGAGCTCTTATTCTGACATTCTAAAAGGTTCTTTTCCCTCATTTTTTCTAATAAATACTGATCTAGAAGTGGGCATTGGGTTCACCACCCACAAGCCCGACCTCACCATCATTCTTTGAAGTACTGTGGAATCACATTTTTGGTTTAAAAATGAAGGATGGTGAATGAACAAAAAATATTAATTMATTTTACTCAATTACCAGAGCAGAAAAGGGTTAAATAGTCAATTTCAGAAGCACATGAAAACAGTACTTTTTGCTTTGAAGGAGGGAGAAGAACTGAATTTGTAGACTTTCCAGGGTAGAGAATGTAATATTAAAAAATTAATTGACCCTTGAGGAAATGAAACTAAAGATGATATGCCATAATTTATTGATTATGTGGTGAAAGTGTATTCCTGTACACTGGAACTAATTAAATGTCCGGAATGACAGAACGAATGAGAATATACCATTCTTGATAATTGTTAATAAAATTGGCCTGATGCTTAAAATTGATTATGTATGTCCTCATTTACCTGCACATTCAGATCAATTTTTAAGACATTAACTTTTTGAGGTCCTTCTCAAAATTGATGCCATATATGAACTTTCTTTCACTGAAGTAGAAAGTAGAAACAAAAGAGAGGCAGTTTTGTTTTTCCTAGAAACACACAAACGTCTCCAGGTGCAGCACAGATAGTTCGTGATCTGTTCCAAAATGTTCCATAAATAAATCCTTGACTGACCCTTCATATATACAAAAAGATTAACAACTAAATACTTCTAATTTTTCTTTTTTTATTTATGTGGAGGGACATAGGGGAAAGTAAAGCATATATAAAGCTTTGCAAATTACTGTATTTTCTGTTTTGCTGAGAAAAAAAAAAGGTTTTAATTAAATGAAACTGTGTGTTTGACATGTGTAAAAGCTTTCCATTTAAATTTATAGCATTCAGTGAAGCAAAGAGAAAGTGAATCTATATTTTGGTGGGTCAGAGACCAACCTGGGAAAGGTCACACCTACTTCAGTTTCTTCTAAAAGTGTGATATGAGGAAGAATAGAGCCACTGGAGACCACAAAGAGTGGAGTATAAATTAAGAATAATCTATAGTTCATAAATTGAAGCAGTAATTAAAGAAATGAGATTAATTAGCTTCCGAAGACTTGGATTAGACAGCAACTACACCAACAGTTCACCAAAATGTGTTTTACCAAGGAAGGTTGGAATTATTTTTCCTATTACTAATTCTCCCTCTTTTCTATGAATCTTGCCTGGAAAACATAACTTTATATATGTATATCTAATTTTTTAATGTAAAACTATTTTAACTTTTCTGAACTTTTGAACAAGGTTATTTTTAAAATTTGACTCGCATCCATTTGGTCTGTCTAAAAATGCATTTTCTTATCTTTGCCAAGTCAATAACCAAATAAAATTTATTCAGCTTTATTTCGGAGTAGAGATGTATGGAATAATAGCAGAGGGGATGGTGCCTTTTATTCAGAGAACACCACTGTTTTGTAAATTAAGTTGTGTATTTGACTGGCCAGTCATTTGTTAAAATAGCATATTAGCAAGAATATGATTTACCAACACTTACATGTGCATATATATGCACATATGTGAATGTGTGTGTGCATGTATAACCATATTTAGGCAAGCAAACAACTCTGAATGACCAAGAGAACTACCTATGTGTTTCACTGATTTCCTAAATTTGCAGTAGTTCTGGTCAACTGCAATCTTTAGACTCCTGGAATCTGATTGTATGGTTGAAGGTCAAGAAGAAGTAGTTGTAAACATATAGGAGAACTGAAAATATTTTGCTGCACAAAGGGACATCTAGATACTAATGAAGATTAGATGCCTAAGTTTCTGGCGTTAAATGAAACTGATTTTATTTTCAGTAGTAGTCAGCAGTGAGAATCTAATATATATCAAAAAAATCACTGTGCATTAAAAGGTAACAAAGATAAGGATTGCAATTTCGGCTACTTACAACAATAAAGACCTGTGTAAAGATATTAGTTCAGATTAATGTCAGCATGAAACTTTATCTTGGATAATCAGGGATATCAATTTGAGCAAATTATTTACTTATAATTACCAACATTTTTTGTTGTAATGATACATTATACAAACATGATAAATCAGCCAAATATGTGAGAAGCTACTCACAAGAACTAATGATTTCTTAATAAAAATTAATGATTTGTTAAAATTGTTTTCAAATTTTCTTTTATAGACTAAAAGTATTGCAGGCTTTTAAATGTAGTAATGGTCACATTAAACTGACATATTTAAAACAGGCACTTAAAGGTATATGTTGTTCAGATGAACACACACAAAAAAGTCTATATGAAATACTAAAAAAAGTGTAAAAAAAAAATCACTCATTTTGCTCAGCAACTAACCTTTTTATGCATTAYGTTTGATTTTTGTCAACCCAGAACATTTTTATATGCTGAAAAAAGTCCTTTCCTTACAAAAAGGGTAACAAGGGGCAAGTGTAAATGTCTTGTAGTGCAGGAAAAGGTAAGAATTGTTCAGTTAGAATTTGGATAAAGGAGATATCTTTTTTCTAATATCACAGAATTTATCCAAATATCTTTTGTTATACAAGATTTTACATCTACAAATATTGGAATAAAGATTTCAATACATTTTTTTCTGCGCCCATTAATATAATTCGCAGATTTTTTGTTTCTGGCTTTTTATGAATCAGTCTTTCAAATGTATGTACCTAAATATATATATATGGACATATTTATAGGGGATAGAGAGTGAGAGAGAGTGACTGAGTAGATTCTGTGGAAACAGCCCGATTATACAACCACTATGTTTTATTTTATTTTGTATAAGAAAATTAAGAAACCAAGGATAGAATTATTTTCAAAATATATTCAAAAGATCACTTCTTGAGAATTAGGAAAACATGTCATATAAGCTTTCACAGGCTCTGTAATTCAGTTGCCTGTAGTACCCTGTACAGATCAGCCCCGCAGAGAAATACCTGGAGGCACTGGTGGATGAAAAGCTGGACATGAGCTGGCAATGTGCACTTGCAGCCCAGAAGGCCAACCATACCCTGGGCTGCACAAAAAGAATCGTGGCCAGCAGACTGAGGGATGTGATTCTTCCTCTCTACTCTGCTCTGGTGAGACCCTACCTGGAGTACTGCATCCAGCTCTGGGGGCCCCAGTACGAGAAAAACATGGACATGTTAGASGAGAGCCATGAAAATAATGAGAGGAACAAAACACCTCCCCTCTGAAGAAAGACTGAGAGTTGAATAGAATAGAACACAACAGAACAGAATATTTCACTTGGATGGGACCTACAATGATCTAGTCTAACTGCCTGACTACTTCAGGGCTGATCAAAAGTTAAAGCATGTTATTAAGGGCATTGTCCAAATGYCTCTTAAACACTGACAGGCTTGGGGCATCGACCACCTCTCTAGGAAACCCGTTCCTGGGTTTGACCACCTTCCCAGTAAAGAAATGCTTCTTAATGTCAAGTCTGAACCTGCCCTGGTGCAGCTTTGAACCATTCCCAYGCGTCCTGTCACTGGATCCCAGGGAGAAGAGCTCAGCACCTCCCTCTCCACTTCCCCTCCTCAGGAAGCTGTAGAGAGCAATGAGGTCACCCCTCAGCCTCCTGTTCTCCAAACTAGATAAGTCCAAAGTCCTCAGCTGCTCCTCATAGGACA
>JASVER010000039.1:994578-1054528 GCA_030449065.1 Oceanodroma leucorhoa
CCTTTTGGCTGCCGGGGCACACTGCTGGCTCATATTGAGCCTGCTGTCGACCAGCACCCCCAGATCCCTTTCTGCAGGGCTGCTCTCCAGCCACTGCTGTTGGGGTTGTTCAGTCTAGAGAAGAGAATCTCTGGGGAGACCTTGTTGTGGCCTCTCAATACTTGAGGCTTATAAGAAATTCAGAGAGTGACTTTTTATCAAGGCCTGTAGAGACAGGAGAAAGGGCAATGGTTTTAAACTGGTAGGTTTAGATTGTATRTAAGGRAGAAATTGTTTGATGAGGGTGGTTAGACACTGGAACAAGTTGCCCCAAGAAGTTGTGGATGCCCCATTCCTGAAAGTGTTCAAAGTCAGATTGGACGGGTCTTCGAGTAACCTGATCTAGTAACAGATGTCTCCGCCCATAGCAAGGGGTTGGACCAGATCATCTCTAAAGGTCCTTCCAATCCAAACTATTGTGTGATTGATTCTGTGATTCTGTATCTTTTCTCTTTGACACTAAGATTTGCAATCAGAAGAATAGTTCATCTAAGGATCTAAATTCTGAATTTCATGGTCATTGTTGTCAATGGTAAAACTTCTAAGTATTTAAGCTGGAACTGTTTCTAACATTTTCTTTCTACTCAAAAAAAAAAAAAATTGCAGTGTTTTGTCAAATTCTAGTTATCCATACCTGAGTATTAAGACATAATAATTAAGACATAATATTATTAAGACAGATTATTAAGACATAATAATAACAATAATAATGGTAACAGTAGTAATTGTAATAGAAAAAAAAAGCATTATAAAATACAAAAATCAGAACTATAATTTCATGTATAATTATGCCTCTGCTGGCTTCTGGATATGAAGCTAATTGTATGGAGAAATTAGCTACAATGTTGTGTTAGAAATGACTTCAATTTTAGTGTTGTTTTACATGCTTTTCTGAAGGGTTTTAAATGATTATCATAAAGTTCAAATTGTAGGTGGATAACATCTCTGCATCTCTGCAGTGATTATTTTAGTTACTACTACTATTTATATTCAATACTAGTTTAAAYGTATGTTGCAAGTATGTGTATTAGATATTTTAACCTCACAAACTAAACCTCCCTACGTTATTGTTTAGGTCTAAATACTGTTGGAAAATAAAGCATAGAAAAAGAAACAGACACAGACTAAATTATTTTGTTATGCTTATGCAAGTAATAGTAAGGAATCTACAACTATAACCCAGATGTTATGTCATTATTCAGCAAAAACAATATCAGTGCTATAAAACTGCAAAATTTTGACACTGTTACAAAGACAGATATCAAGATTTCACAGAACAATAGAAAAAAGAAAATAAGCTGAAGTGTCAAGAAGCCAGTATTCATAGTAAATATAATATAGATATCCACATCAAAACTTAACTATTAAACACCTGACATAATGAAAGGCATTTTTTTTTTTTTACAGGTAGATATTTCTCATCACTTGAAAGCTGAAAGTAGGTTAGATGAGGCAAATTTTAGAAAGGATTTATTTCTATTCTCTACCAAGGAAACACATGAGGCTATAGACAACATAAGTGATAATGGAGGTATCAGTGACCAAAGCAGACAGGATAAGGTAATTCCTACTATCCAACGTTACATATAACTGATCATGCTACTAATTTAAGTAAAAAGTATGAGTGTAACCATTACTGCGAATTCAAATGTGAAGTAAGAAGCATGAGTGAACCAGTGGCTCCAGAAYGGGAAGTGTATTCCCAGTAAATAAATTAGAAGTTTCTTGTCATTAATTTGCTTTTTTAACTATGTAATAATGATGGCAGCTTTCGAAAGGATCAGTTRTCATTAAAAGACTGTCTCAGAGCCCGGCTTCTGTTTCCCAGCCAAAAAAACATTAAAATTGCCCTTACATTGTCTCTCTGTATCTTGCTTCTCAGGTATAAAGTGATATGAAAACAGCTTGCAATTCAGACTGCCATGTATACATGACAACGCTTGGGACATGGGTTCATTTGCACCACATTTTATCAGAAGAATAGCAATTGTGTGAGCACAGTGTCATGCAAGGCTCTCAAAGCAATTTCAAATTTTAAAGATTAGTATCTTCTTACAATATCAGGAACCATTAGTTCTAAAAAAGACAACAGAGAAACAGTATCATAAATATCCTTTAGAGAAGGATAGATCTGGGGCTTGAAGGCACTGCATATGTTTAAGCAGCATATGAATGCTGGGGATAAGTAGAAGAACTTAGTTATCCTTGCACTAAAACTTCAGCATACATCTTTGCTTTTCACATGACCTTTTAGAGCTACAGTAGTTTGTTCAGCAGAATTCAAGGTTAACTGTAGCGTAGGTTGAATGTACTTGTTCCAGTAGTATAATCTTATAACACCTTTGAGACTTCACCTTTGTTGGTTATGCTCATCAGGGAAGAAACAAGTGTCCCCTGCTTCAGAAAGAGTCTATATTTYGTTATATTCTTGTATTCCATGGGATGTCTGGGATTCCATGAGTGAGGCCTCTCATTCAAATTCTTCTCCCAGGTGAGAGAAGTTTTTTCAGATTGGGACTTTTCAAGCTTACTAGGGTGGTATTTCAGCTAACAATCTGCATTCCATAAATGGTTAGGGTATCTGTAATCAGGATGCAGATGAAACTTGAAAATCTGATGCACTATCGTAACATAAATATTTGTTACAAATAATTTAAAAGAATGAGATTTTTAAAAAGACTATTTCCATTTCATGCAAACATTATCTGGGTAACAATAATGATCCAGCACTTCTTATTACCAGATAACCCATGATTTCTGAAAAAAATATGTCTGCATATTCAGTTGTTGACAAAAAAAAAATATTTGAAAGTACACACAAACTTAATCTCCCAAATAAATGTTGAGATATATTTGGAATAACATAGTCCAKCAGAATGGATAAGTTACCTGAGGTACAAGAAAAAACCCAACTCTGCACATCTGTGGCATGATGTCAACATTTAAAACTTACAATAACTACGTTTTACCTTAGCAGTGTTGAATCATGTTATTGTGATATTAGTTCAGTATGAAAGATGCTGAGAAGATTCCAGAAATAGTGTTTTTTGCAAGAAATCAGTTTGAAAGATGGTGAAAGACTGTAACACTTTTTTGCTGTAACACTTAATATCTTATGTTGATGAAGTACATCTGTTACAACATTTTTCCAGTCAGTCAAATAAAAAAAAATAATTCAGCAAATACACTATTTGGATTTTCCTTGGAAGTAAAGGACTTTTCTGAAACCGAAACTTATTAGAAGTCTTGTCATACATTACTACATTGTACTATCAGGGATCTGTGGTAGTTATAAAYTAGTGATTATAATAAAATATGAAAATATTAATAAAAACAAAGCGCTCCCTTTTTTGAAATGTAGGTTAACAGCATGTTGTAATGTTCAGTGTAAGTTAGTTTAAGTAGAAAAAAAGGACTAAAATAATATCAGATAACCAGGGTCAATTTGAAATCATAAATATCAACCAGTTTAAAGTCTAATTCTTGGAAGTATGTTGGAAGACCAGTCATCCACTTTTCAGCTATTACATAACAATGGGAAAGCCTAGGAGAATACTCTAGAAACACATTTTGTCAGTTTGGAAAAACAGGTCAAAAATCAGAACTTATGATTTGTTTACATAGAAAASAGTAAAATGGTAGAGGACAAATCTAATATGAAAACACAATGAAACTGTGAAGGATTTCGAAGGTAAGAATGAGAAGCTACCTACAGAAATGAGAGATGAGTCAGAGATTCCAGAAAATGCAGGTAAGATAACCAGGGAAAATTTAATCATCTTCATTCTGGAATGCCTGAAGGGCTGTGTAGAGCAGTATACTGAGTATTAGAAAATGTCAGCATATAGAAAAATATTTTAGTTTTATTTTTCTCTTAATGAGATTTTTTCTTTTCATACTTAAATGTAATTAAGAAATAGTTGCTAGGTTTTACCTAATTTACGGAAGCTAGAATAGAAAGAGATTCTATAATTCCCAGGCATAAGATAAATACAAAAAAGACAGGAAAAGGAATGGGCACTTCTGTGTCTAGCATACTCACATTGAGCTGACAGTGAACCATCCAGAAATAAATGTCAGACAGGATGGATGATAGCCCAAGAGAGTAGATGTCAGATGAGAGAGGATATGAAAGAGAGTTTCAGTACAGAGAAAGTCATGACAAAGATTTAGTCAGTGGATCTGAAGGTGAAAGGGAGAAAGGATGTAAAAATGGCAGTGTATTTTTGGGTTTGGTTTTGTTTTAAGCTCATGTTTAGAAATTGAGAGCATGTTTGCACCTGAAAAAAAAAAAAAAAAAATCTGAGATAATTCTTCAAAAGGAACAAGGTAAGAGAAGTATTTTTTTTAAGGGGTCCTAAGAGTTGGAAACAAGAGAGAGTTTGCTGGTTTTGTTATCGTTACATTTCTGTATTTAAATTTTTATTTTTTTTTTTCATGTGTACATTTTTAGAAAATCACAGAAACATGCTCCCATAAAGAAAGAATCTTTAAGATAGATATCTCAACTCTTCTTCCTGTAATAAGATTGTCATGGATTTATTTTTATGTCATTGAAATTACACGTCTCTACTAACTTTGCCTGTCAAGCAAAATTAACATGGCTAGTAGAAATCAGTTTCTGTGTTTTTTTTTTTTTTTTTTTGGCACTAAGTTTTTTTTTTTTTTTTTTTTTTTTGTTGGGTTTTTTTGAGGGAAAGAGTAAGATTGTAAAATAAATATGAAGGGGAGAGAGGAGAAGAAGCAGAGGCTAACAGCTTATCTTATTCTAAGATGGAGGTTGAGGAAAATGTGGATGGGATTATATGATAAAGTTGTTGGGAATCAGCCAGATTATTTGATCCCAGGGGGTTTTTTTAACCACTATTTGCTATGATCCTATATTTGAGATAACCTATTATGACCAAATAGAAGTTGGAAAACACCAAACCAAAACAAGACAAAACACAAAAAAACCCTCCAACCCAGTGGAATGGAAGTAATGGAAATTGAACATTTTCATTAAATTTTCCTGTAAAAGCTGTCCTTAAATTCTGGCAACCCTTATGTAGCAGCAGACCTTCCTCAGTGCCAAGTGGCAGGGAAAAGTAATAATGTAATAGAAGTTGAAAGTTCCAAATGAAAATATATGGTGTTTGGAAAGCAAATTAATGATGACCTGAATAGTCATTTTTTCTGCTAACAATCTCAAAGAGGATAATTACCCAACCCATCACCTCTACAAAGAACTCCAGCATGAAGGTACTGAATAATTAAATCTACTTTGAGTGAACATTTCTGAATTATGAACAAAACTCTATGTATGCTTTTGTTTCTGCTTTATATAGCAAACACGTATGTATGCAGCTCTGAGTAACGTGTTCAATCACCACACATCTGTTTTAAAACTTCTTAATGGCAAAACTGAGGCCTGATTCACTCCCCACAGATCGTCAAAGACTGAAATTCTATACACAGGGAATCCAACACAGTAATTCATGCTCCCTCAAATTTTTGTAATTGGCAAAAATGGATAAAATCCAGTGATTCCTTGCCAAATTAGCATTCATTTAAAGTATCATCCCCTCTATATGGGGTCTCTTTGACGACTAAAGACATATTACAGTTTTCATGTGACTATGCCCGTAGGAACTTCAAGAAGGGATGGATGAAATATATATTATTTTTCAGAGTGAGTTTGTCGTTCATTTATAAGCCTGTATTAATTCATCTGGCACTCAAAATGTACCTCCACTTGCCCAGTAATGTCTCATTACTTATCCTTGTTTGTATGATAACTCTAGCCTGGAATTTAATACCTGAATTTTAGAAGTTAACTCTGTGAGCAGAATAGAAATTTCTTAGGATATATTAAAACCAAAAATTGTTATGACGCTTTGTTCCAAATATGTCTCCAGTCACTGATGTTATGCATATTAACTAGAACAGACAAAACATAACCTTTCAATATCTTGATAGACAAATTAGCATATAACAAATATGATACTCCTCCTGAGATGCTACAGCAAGAAAGCCCTATTTTATTATACAAATGATGAATACAAGAAAGCATCAACAAACTTTTTTTTTGAAATATCATATTACAAATAAGAACATTTTATCTGTAAGCTCTGCAGTACCTTCACTACTATTTCAGGCAGCTTCTAGTTTCCCAGGAAATAATAGGATGGTTTCTTCACCACTATAGATTTGTCTTTGTGTGAGCATTTCTTTCATTACTGATGTAGATTGATTTTGTCTGATTACCTTCTCTGTAGTTGATAAGAATCCTGCATAACTCACCTTTTATTTTTACTGTAGGTGATAAACCGAAATTAATTTTTGCTGCTATGGTAACATTATTTCATAGAAGTGTTCCATTTCAGCTTTTATACTAAATCTGCTCATAATGTAGGAGGAAGAAGAAAGGAAGAAAACTGACATGCGAATGAGAAACTGAAGATAATTTAAAAATATATGCAAAATATTAAAAATTAAGAATGAGTTCTTTTAAGGGTTCACTCGGGGGGGCGGGGGGGGAAACACCGTGTAAACTTCAACAGTAAGAATTTAATTAGATTATATTTTCAATAAAAATGAAAAGGGTTGGGTTAGATAGAAATGTCATTCAGATATCTAATCATCAAAATGAAACACAAGGATCAGAAATAAAACTAGTCAACATATAAAAGAATAAGAAAAAAGTAAAGAAAACAAATACACATATTTGAAATGTGTCATTGAAAATAGGAAGTTGAAAAAATATCCAGAGATGTTGTTTTSATTTCCTACATTTTATACTATTTTAGTTACAAGTTCTGACAAAATAATGTCATGGAATCATACCAGCCATTGAAAATGGTAATTCCTATGTCCTTTTCTGTTCAGTTTAAAGGCATTTAATGTGACCCATAGCATATATTTTACTTCACAAATATGTTTGAGCTTGAATATAGGCCTTAAATACATGTTTCAATTACAATTTCACTTGAAAAATAGTATGAAAAAATGAAAGAAAACAAGAGTTCAGAGATCTCCATATTAAAATATGCAGAAAAGTATGTACCACGATTTGATTTTGTTCTTTTTTTTTTGCTTTGGTTTGGGATTCTTTGGAAAAAAAATTACTTGTGAAATAAAATTGAACGATCTATACTAGTAAAACAACATTAACTTCCCCAATCTCACATCAGCTGTGTAAAACCAGCAAGTTTCAAGAGCCTTCTGTATCAAACCATGAGACAGCAAGCTAATCACTTTGACTGCAAACTTATTTCTGTTCAGAATTCATATCATAACATTCAACTAAGTTGATCTGCAGTTTTAGCTTTGCGTAATATATAACATGAATTGCTAATAGAGCTCCCTAAAAATTCAAACTTCCAGAATTTTGAAATGTCCCATAAGGCTTTAAAAAGAAAGGGAGGGAGACAGGTATGTAGGTAATATCAGATCATTTCAAGTATCGAATACATTTTTTGGTCATTCTTTCTCAGTGTTCCTAGAAGAGTTGATATGCAGGAGCTGTGTCAACTTTTAACAGTGAATCTTGACAAGCGTACCACCAATAGATTGTGACTCTGTTGTGCTCTGTAGGGAAGACAGTCCTCTTCTTGAAGCAAAGGGATGATGACAGCCATAGTTTGCAGTGTGGGGAGGGGGAAGAAAGAAATATGATGTTACTGCTATTTTTATGGCATCAACGATGTTCTTTGCATGGAGAAAGTAAATCTATCTTTTTTTCTGCAATCCTTCCTTCCTTGACTTGACTTAACCATAGACTAATTTTAAGCAAAGGAACAATAAATACAATATTTCCAAACACAGGCTTTTAATGATACCTATTGAGAAAACGTTTTCTTTCATTTTGCGGAAAACCTACTGGTTGTAAAGCTGAGCAAACATTGAATTTATTAGGGCGATGACCAAACTACAGAAAATAGTTCTGGTCAAACCAAATATACTTCCAAGAGGTTGAAGAAACAAATAGMAAAAAAAAAAAAAATCTCTGGAAAACATATTTACACATACTATCTTGATGTCACATATCTCTGTTGAACCGTTTTGTTTCATACTGGAAGCTATGAAAACTTTCCCGTTTTCCCCTTTTTCTCTTGTTAAATTAATTATTTCTACTATGAGGAAAATATTAATTCAAATTCAAAAGTTTAATTTGGGTGTCACACTGTCTCAACATTTCTTGAACATTTCCTTTAGCAAAGGTGTACTGGTTTTTTCATTATTTTTACTTTAACTGAACTTATTTTAGTCAAATTCAGTCTATGTTCAAAAAATACTTTCTATCCCTCCTAAAATGCATTTTTCCATGTTTACTTATGTGAAAGAACAAACAGACAAATAAGCAAATGCTCAGATCTAAGTAGAAACACATTCCACTACCAAACCCTCCATGTCACCTCCAGATGGATCTAAGAGTCATCTGTATTCTAGATTCTCAGAACAGTGTCRCTAGGGAAGTGCATACAATATTTGGAGCATACACCACTTTGGGGCATGAAGATTCTAAAAATAAAAGCTGACACTATTGTAGTGTGCTTAAATGTGATTGACAAGAACACTGAAGTCAATACTAAAGAATGAGACAAAATTGTTAAGACACTAGGCAAGCTGCTTAAACAATGACTGAGAAGGAAGAGGAGGTTGTGTTTGTGTTCTGGGATTTTTTTTTCCCCCATGTGTCCCAAAAGCAGTAGCTGTGAAATGGTAAAGTTCTTAGCCACATTTTTTTCTTTTTTTCCCCTGGAAAAAAACAGACATTCCATTTGACAGAGTTTACATTTAAGAAATGCATATTTCTTTCTTGAAGAGATAAAATATATGAAACTTTATTCTTGACTGACAAGTGCATTACTATTCTGTAACATTCATTATGACAGGAGTTTCACTTTCTGATACCCCTACTTATATTCTAGTGAATTCTTMGTGATTCCTAAGAAAATGAGTGAGCTATACAAGAGTGTTATTACCAGACGTAATACTGTACAGGGTAAAAAAAAAGATCTTAAGAGTGTTGTTTAGAATGTCCCTGAATTTCTAGTTTGCAATGACAAATACCTGCTTCAAAGAGAAAATCTGGTGGGCTTTTTGGATGTGAAGGATTTTTTTCATTTTTTTTCCTGTTTGGCCTAATATCGTTATTCACATTCCATTAGGCCTCTGAGTAGCTACTGTGTGGTTTTTGCTATACCTTAATGGATTAGCATAAGTTAAAATGTGTGTGGAAATTAGACTAATTTCCACAGGGTGTAATGACCCTTGTCATTTGTCTTGTCAGGCTAAGACAATACAGATTTTCTTGTTATAGCATTTGTAGAGAAATGGCAGGTGTGTTTGTGGCATTTATAGAAAAAATAGCTATTTAGATGTAGCATTTTACATCTGATTATTGTAAAAATCTTTATTCATATTTACGTGTAAAAATATGCACAGGTAAACGTGCAGTAGAAAAGGTTGGGCAAAGATGAACGGGAAGGTAGTTGAACTCTAATTTATTTTTCTCATTTAGTAAAACTAAAACTTTCCGTCAGCACACTTCCTTCTTCAGGTTTTTGTATTCCATTTTCTCATTTTCCAGAGCTACAGACAGCTGAAATGTCCCTTTAAAACTATCTGTTCATAATTTGATAGCAGCAGAACAAGTAGCACCTGCTGATTCCCAGGGTACAGAAATAAGTGTAGTTTGCAGGCTGAAACAGCTGGCACCACTATTTAACACAATCTGGATTTACATTTAAAATGTACTCAGTATTATATTAGGTTTCAGTAACTACTTTTCATCATGTGACCATCTGTTTCTGCAGTTGCAATTTTGTGCTTCCCTTGATAGCTGTCCTCAAAAAAAAAAAAAAAGTAAAAGTCATGCTGGGTATTGTACAGTAAATATCTTTACTGAACACTAAGGAACAAAATTGCCTAATGTGGTTTAGCCCTGGTAGGCAGATCAGCACCGCACAGCCGCTTGCTCACTCGCCCAGTGGGACGGGGAGAGAATCCAAAGAGTGAAAGTAAGAAAACTCATGGGTTGAGATAAAGACGATTTAATAAATTAACAAAAGCTGTGCATGCAAGCAAAGCACAACACGGAATTCATTCACTGCTTCCCATTGGCAGGCAGGTGTTCAGCCATCTCCAGGAAAGCAGGGCTCCATCACACGTAACGGTTACTTGAGAAGACAAACGCCATCACTCTAAACGTGCCCCCTTTCTTCTTCTTCCCCCAGCTTTATATACTAATCATGACGCCATATGGTATGGAATATCGCTTTGGTCATTTGGGGTCAGCTGTCCCCTCCCAACTTCTTGTGCACCCCCAGCCTAGTCTCTGGTGGGGCAGCATGAGAATCAGGAAAGGCACTGATGTTGTGTAAGCAATAAAGAATTAAATAACTAAAACATCTCTGTGTAATCAACACTGTTTTCATCACAAATCCAAAACATAGCCCCATACTAGCTACTATGAAGAAAATTAACTCTATCCCAGCCAAACCCAGTGCATCTAAGAACAAACATTGGCTTCTTTTCAAATTTTCTTTCAGCATTTCAATGTACTACAAAATTCTGTAATTCAACATTAATTACAAACTGCCACAAATATCACTAAGGCTATCACGAATATTTCACAAAAAGGCCCAGGCTAGATGTTAAGCACCTAAGTTGAAAACTGATATCTGAAACTTAACCATTCATAGCATCTGACCATAAAAACAATATTGGTCACAAAAGGTTGACAGACATAAACAGTCCACTATCACTTATAAATTACTTCCTGGCTAGAATACATGGATCATTTGATTATGTTCTTGGGAAGTGGAGGACAAGAATATCAGTCCCCTCAGACAGAAGAAGGTGTTTTCACTTACTGGAAAGAATTATGATCAGTTAGCCATTGCCCCACAACAACAAAATTTGCTAATTGGCAGCACCAGCACTTCAAAAGAAAAAGAGTTTTCATTTTTCTCAAAGGCAAGTCATATAGATCAACTCTAAGAGTAGGATTGCACAATAAAGGAAGCCCTGACTCTAACACTCTAAGAGGATGGCGGAAAGGGGAGATTTTAGGAGATTTTAGTTTCTTAAACATCTCAGCACAGATATCAGTGATTCAGGTTGGATAGGTATATTTCTTTTTTTTTTTTTTTACTACCATGAGTAACTTATGCACCATATTTACAGAGCTAAGACACTTAACTCTAGTTGTTTCTTATAAATGTCAGCAAAATGCAAATATTGACCAGGAATCATAATACCAAAACAAATGAGGTGAAATATGTGAAAAAAACCTGTATACTGGTCAGTATGCTAAGATTCCATGAATTGAAATATAACAAAAACATCATCTTTTAAGCAAAGTTCTTGGAGCTAATGGAGAAAATGTCTGAACTAATTCAAACAGTTTTACAAAGTAAAAAAGTAGTTTCCTCTATTGCTTCAAATTACTGCACACAAGAACTTGAAAGGATTGTACTAATACTGACAGAGAAACAGATAGCTACTGTGCTCTTTGGCAAGCAGCAAACTGGAAGACATTCTATCAGGGCATTGCACTTCTGTTCAGAGTGAGATATTCTGAGAATGGCTAACCAGTGACAAAGTCTTGCAGACTGCAGACAATTTGTGTTTTGAGGCATTTGTGGTGGCGCTGCAGACTGACACACTACAGTCGTTCCATGGGAGTTATTTTGTGGTAGCTCTGATCTGATTGCATGGACTGAATGTCCTTTAGCACTTAGAGCACTGAATAGGACTCTTTGGTGCACCTTTTAATTTGATTTCAGCCATTATGAGTGGAGGCAACTAAGGGATTTACTTTGAAAGCACAATTCTTATCCAAAATAAAATTTTAACATAGCTAGATCCATAAAACCCTTTAGTTGCTCCTCTTGTAATGCAATAAACTTCTTTTGTTGTAATTGAATTTGTAGTGTCTGTCACAGAATTCAGAGGTTTGTGACATTGCCATACATTTGCTATGCTTATGATGAATCATTTTCTTTCTTTGCTTGCTACATGACTACTTAGACAACTAGATTTTTAACTGGAACCAAGGAGAAACATGACATTATTTTAAGCTTYTATGAGAAATTAAATGATTGTTAGCACTATGAAAACTATTTGCATACTTCTAAAAATCAGAATATATATTTTTGGCTGAGGYGAAGTTGCAGTATTTGTCCTCATATACCATAAGCAGACAATTTTTCCCTCCAATATTCTTGTTAATCTAAAAGTAGGGGATGGTAAAGATTAAAGAAATTTGCATCATCCTTTCAAGAGCTGCAGTCTGTTGGCCAGGAACATAATAGAGCAAAACCAGTTCCTGTAGGCTGGAACATAATAGAGCAAAACCATGACAAATACTTCATATTCCAGCTGCACTACAATCTTTAGTTTACATGGACACTCTTGGGAGATTTATTTTTGATGGGCCCTGTACTGATATTTGGCAACACTGAAAACCATTCAGTTTCCAGTTGACTTTAGTGCTCTGCTTTGGTTTACAAATGTGATTTTAAAACAAGCAAATTGAAGTGTCTGTTTTGATTAAAAATTTCCTTTTATTTATGTAATACTAAACTGATTTAGACTAGAACAGAATAGACTATTTCAGTTGGAAGGGACCTACAATGATCATCAAGTCCAACTGCCTGATCACTTCAGGGCTGACCAAAAGTTAAAGCATGTTATTAAGGGCATTGTCCAAATGCCTCTTAAACACTGACAGGCTTGGGGCATCGACCACCTCTCTAGAAAGCCTGTTCCAGGGTTTGACCACCCTCTGGGTAAAGAAATGCAAATGAGGTCACCCCTCAGCCTCCTGTTCTCCAAACTAGACAAGCCCAAAGTCCTCAGCCGTTCCTCATAAGACACTCCTTCCAGCCCTTTCACCAGCTTTGTTGCCCTCCTCTGGATGTATTCAAGGWCCTTCACATCCTTCTTAAATTGTGGGGCCCAGAACTGCACACAGCACTCRAGGTGAGGCCRCACCAACSCTGAATACAGKGRGATAATCACCTCTTTTGGCTGGCTGGTTATGCCKTGTTTGGTGCACCCCAGGATGCGGTTTGCCCTTTTGGCTGCCGGGGCACACTGCTGGCTCATATTGAGCCTGCTGTCGACCAGCACCCCCAGATCCCTTTCTGCAGGGCTGCTCTCCAGCCACTCCTCTCCCAGTTTACACTTGTGCCCGGCTTCACTCTGTCCTAGGTGCAGAATCCGGCATTCAGACTTGTTAAATTTCATCCTATTATTATGAATATATGTCCAATTTGAGAACCAATCCTTGATCCATAGGCCACAAAACTCTTCTGCAGTCCTGGAAGTAATTTTATGGATTGTCCACAACAAATTTACAAGGTGACTAATATATGATTTTAATTTTACTTCATATATTACATAAAGACTGTGATTTTGTTAATTTTTCGCTGAATTTTTGAATTTGTGACAAGTATACACTAGGTATTGCACAGAGCTGCAGAAGAAAAACTTTGTCTACACCAAATTAAAAGCAACTTACTTTCCAAGTAACACAATAGTATGGCTGTAGAAGATGCACAGAGAAACTCTATGCACTATGAGTCTCAATCAGTTTAAAGACAAATAATTCAGGCAGGAATATTATGGATGAGTTACAGTACCTGTGACGCACAGTATTTACTGGCTCCAGAGAGACGTATACATGCTTTGGGAAAGGTGGTGAAGTCCCTACTTTTGCCTATATGCTGGGAGTGGGAGTGGTATTACGGTACTGTGACCTGTTCTCCTGTCAGGTGGTTGGGATGTAGAACTGGGAAAAGCTTCCTGAGATGCTCACTGTAGACCTCTGCTTTCATGGAAGCATATCATACAATGCTGTTTATAAACTGAGCAAGCTTCTTAACAATAGTTGAATATGTTCCCATCCGTTAGAAAACTTCCATAACAATTCTGATAGTAAAGAAGGCATTTAATTTCTATTCTAAGTTTATTCATGGCCAGTTGATACCCATTTATTCTTATTACTTGTAATTTAAATAGCTCACATATCTTTCCAGTGTTTATCTTTTCCGCTTTTCCAGCCCCCCAATATATTTAGATTGAACAGTCATATTAGACTTAGACCTTAATTTTCCAGGTTTAATGAGCCAAAGCTTTTATTTTTTCTAGCAAGATAAGCTCTCCATTATCCTTATTCTGTAAGCCTTCTGTGCACTGATTCCAGTCTAAATGCAGCTTCCTTGAGATAGGTGACCTTGCAAACTTTTCCCTTTCTTGGAATGTTAGCTGCAAGTCACTGAATCATTGGCTTTAGGACATAATTAATATTGTCTATTAATCACATCTTTTACCCCCTTAGCCAGTTATTTAATTAACTAGTTCTGCCTTTTTTTTATATTTTCCCTCCTTTTTTATTCCCCAGTTTAATGTGAAATATTTTGCAAAATATCTATTTTTGTTGACTGTGATCTAATCACATTTTCCAAAATTTCTTTTTTGTCCAGCTCTTCTTTTATGGTTTTGATACCGTAAGATRTATCAGTTTATACTGTAGTATACTGTACTGTATACTACTGTACTGTAGTAACTATTTGATAAAACAATATGCAACAACACTGTGGAATAACTGGGCCCTACTATTTATTAACAGCATTTGTTCTTTAACATACATCTGTGAAACTACAATTCTGCCCTGAAGATAATTCCTGATAGCATTTATTTCTCTGGTAAATTCATACCAAAACCTGACCCATGGGGATTTATGAGAGCTTTCCACTCCTTAGGCTTCATCTATACAAAGTTGGAGGCTTAGGAGCTTTATACAAAGGAAGCAAAGTAAAACTTTCCCAGTGACCCTGGAAGCATGCACAAACCTGAGCAAGTTGTAAAAATGAGCTCAGTGACAGCAAAACTAAGCCAGGCTCTGCAAATCTTTTCACATTTTCTTATCTTTAATGAGAACTGAACTGTGAAGAATGCAGTGAGATAGTGGTAGGTCACTTCTAAATAATTTTTCTTCTTAGTACTCTACTATTATTTTTATCTTCATCTTCTTATCCAGGATAGGCCACTAATGTTCATCAGTCCAAAATGTTTGCTTTAGTCGTGTACTTCAGGCAAAGTTTTGGTAGTGGGGGGGCTGCAGGGGTGGCCTCTGTGAGAAGACACCAGGAGCTGCCCGACACTATGTCGGGCACAATTGGTTCCAGCCAGCTCCAAAACCGACCTGCTGCTGGCCAAGTCTGAGCCCATCAGCAATGCTGGTGGTGCCTSTGTGATAGCATATCTAAGAAAGGTTAAAAAATGCTGTGCAGCAGCTGTGAGAGAGAGGAGTGAGAAGATGTGAGAGAAACAGCCCTGCAGAAACCCAGGTCAGTGAAGAAGGAGCGGGAGGAGGTGCTCCAGGTGCCGGAGCAAAGATTCTCCTGCAGCCCAGGGAGAAGACCATGGTGAAGGAGGTTGTCTTCCTGCAGTCCATGGAGGACCACATCAGAGCATATATCCACACTGCAGCCCATGGAGAGCCTACACAGGAGCAGGTTTTCTGGCAGGAGCTGTGGCCCATGGGGGACCAAGAGTGGAGCAGTCTGTTCCTGAAGGACTGCACCCTGTGGGAAGGACCTATGTTGGAGAATTTCATGAAGGACTGTCCCGTGGAGCAGGGAACAGTGTGAGGAGAAAGGTGTGGCAGCGGTGAAGTGTTATACCTGACAGCAAAACCCATTCCCCATCCCCCATGTGTCGCTCGAGGTGGGGGAGGAGGAGTTAGACATGGGAAGAAGGTGGGGGTGAAGGGAAGGTGTTTTTTCTTTTGTTTTTTTTTCCTCACTATCCTACTTTCATATTAACTGACTGTAAGTTAAATTAATTTCCCCAAGTCAAGACTGTTTTGCCCRTGATGATGATAGGTGAGCATTTTCCCTATCCTTACGTCAACCCACGAGCTCTTTCATCTTATTTTCCTACCTTGTCCTGCTTCGGAGGAGGAATGAGAGAGGGTCAGTGGGCACCTGGCAGCCACTAAAGATTAACTCACCACAGTCCTCTCCTTTTCCCTTGCTCAAGCGTGGGGTTCACACAGAATCTTCCAGAGTCCCATGTGGGATTAGGAGTAGTGTAAAACATTTATTATGTTCCAACTTGCTACAACAAGGGCTTGTTTTATCCTTAAAGAAGAATTTTAATATTTCCACATTGCTTCAGGATAAGGACCAGTTTCTAAGACTAAGATGGACTAAGCAAAATGCAAATACAGCAAGACAGTAATATTTCCTTGCACCCAAACAATTCTAATATGATCAGTAAGAACCGTAGTTAATTGCAGAAAAAGATTACAAGCAGAATAAATGACAAAATAGACTGTCCTGCTGCTTAATTGTTAGCACAGATTAAGCAATATAATAAGATCACGTACAAATAATGTGGAGGCTGGTATTCATTTTATAACTACCTCCTGATGTGCTTTATATTACTATGTGGGTCATCTGACCATTCAGTTTCCCTTAATTTAGTCAAGCTGCATGTCCTCCAGGAAGGGATTGTGTATCTTTCTGAATGTGTTCATACATTAGCAAGGCACTGCGATAATACATAAACCGTGAAATCAAAGAGAATAGGATCATAGAATCATAGAATCATTAAGGTTAGAAAAGACCTCTAAGATCATCAAGTCTAACCGTCAACCCAATACCACCATGCCCACTAAACCATGTCCCGAAGTGCCACATCTACATGTTTTTTGAACACTTCCAGGGATGGTGACTCCACCATTTCCCTGGGCARCTTGTTCCAATGCTTGACAACCCTTTTGGTGAAGAAATTTTTCCTAATGTCCAATCTAAACCTMCCCTGGTGCAACTTGAGGCCATTTCCTCTCCTCCTATCGCTTGTTACTTGGGAGAAGAGACCAACACCCGCCTCTCTACAGCCTCCTTTCAGGTAGTTGTAGAGAGCATTAAGGTCTCCTCTCAGCCTCCTCTTCTCCAGGTTAAACAAYCCCAGCTCCCTCAGCCGCTCCTCATAAGACTTGTTCTCCAGACCCTTCACCAGCCTCGTYGCCCTTCTCTGGACATGCTCCAGCCCCTCAATGTCCTTCTTGTAGTGAGGGGCCCAAAACTGAACACAGTATTCGAGGTGCAGCCTCTCCAGTGCCGAGTACAGGGGGAAAATCACTTCCCTCCTCCTGCTGGCCACACTATTCCTGACACTGGCCAGGATGCCGTTGGCCTTCTTGGCCACCTGGGCACACTGCCGGCTCATGTTCAGTYGGCTGTCGACCAGCACCCCCAGGTTCTTTCCCGCCGGGCAGCTTTCCAGTCACTCTTCCCCAAGCCTGTAGCGTTGCCTGGGGTTGTTGTGACCGAAGTGCAGGACCTGGCACTTGGCCTTGTTGAACCTCAACTCTCTGGGCTCAGCCATCCAGTCATTTTTTTGCCCAGTGAAGAGTACACCCGTCTAAGCCATGAGCCGCCAGCTTCTCCAGGAGAATGCTGTGGGAGATATTGTCGAAGTCCAGGTAAACCACGTCCACAGCCTTCCACTCATCCACTAGGTGGGTCACCTGGTCATAGAAGGAGATCAGGTTGGTCAAGCAGGACCTTCACTTCATGAACCCGTGCTGGCTGGACCCGATGCCCTGGTTGTCCTACACCTGCCTGGTGAGTGCTCTCAAGATGAACCGCTCCATAATGTTCCCCGGCACCGAGGTCAGGCTGACAGGCCTGTAGTTCCCCGGATCCTCCTTCYGGCCCTTCTTGTAGATGAGGGTCACATTGGCAAGTCTCCAGTCATCCAGGACCTGCCCTGTTAACCAGGATCGCYGATTAATGATGGAGAGTAGCTTGGCAAGCTCCTCTGCCAGCTCAGTACTCGCGGGTGGATCCCATCCAGCCCCATAGACTTGTGAGTGTCAATAGAGCTGGAAAGTCTCTCAAGAGATCATCAGGTTCACAGTTTACCACATGGTAAAAACTGGGCCACATTTTGAGACATAGTTAGGTATCTCAGGTCTACTTATTTATTCTGAAACAACTGTGCTGCCTTCTATCATCTGAAGATCCAGGTTATTTACAGATTACACTTTTAAGGACTATGAAAAGAAATTTTTTAAGTCCCTGAACATGATATCAAAGAAATGTATTTAGTAGCATTCAGGTATTACAAACTGGTAATATAACCATTGGCATAATAGAAGTAGCAACATAGCTCTCAGGACACAGACATAACCGTGAATACTGTGTTCAGTTTTGGGCCCCTCACTACAAGAAGGACATTGAGGGGCTGGAGCGTGTCCAGAGAAGGGCGACGAGGCTGGTGAAGGGTCTAGAGAACAGGTCTTATGAGGAGCGGCTGAGGGAGCTGGGGTTGTTTAGCCTGGAGAAGAGGAGGCTGAGGGGAGACCTTATTGCTCTCTACAACTACCTGAAAGGAGGTTGTAGAGAGATGGGTGCTGGTCTCTTCTCCCGAGTAACAAGTGATAAGACGAGAGGAAATGGCCTCAAGTTGCRCCAGGGGAGGTTTAGATTGGATATTAGGAAAAWTTTTTTCACTGAAAGGGTAGTCAGGCATTGGAACRGGCTGYCCAGGGAAGTGGTGGAGTCACCATCCCTGGAGGTGTTCAAAAAAYGTGTGGATGAGGTGCTTCGGGACATGGTTTAGTGGGCATGGGTACTGGGTTGATGGTTGGACTCGATGATCTTAGAGGTCTTTTCCAACCTTAATGATTCTATGATTCTATGATTCTATGATTTATTAATTTATTATTTAACCAACTTGTTGCTCATCTTTTTGTCACATGATACTTCTTCATTCCTCTGTATGGCATAGGGATGGCAAATCCATCAGGCAAGTTGATGCAGTTTCTAAAATCTCACATTTTGGGAAATCAAGAAATCTTTCCTTCAGCAATGAAAGCTGGAGCCCTCCTTATCTGCACCTCCAGATCTGCCCATCCTATCTCAGTTTATATGTATATTGCTGCCAGTGCTTCTTATCCTGTTTTCATGAAACTTTGCCAATATCATTTTATATGGCACTCATGCTACATACAATCTGCGCCTCATATGTGTTGCGTGAAAGGCTGAAGTAGCTAGTGCACTTGTTCAGCCTAGTTGCGTTCAATGAGAAAAATTACGACTAGATTAACGAACAATGCAATTTATTAAAGCAACAGATACACAGGTTCTTTTGGATTGCCGGTGATAAAATTACTGCAAATAAAGCTCATGCAAATGCCTAAGTATAAGTACAAACTACTTAGCTAAAAGCGCGTTAAAAGAGGTAAAGCGACTCTATAGAGATTTCTAAGTTCCCGGGGAGGCACTTGGTATAACCAAGTGTTCGAGTCTTACCCAAAGGCGTCCCGATGGGGGGGAAGAGAGGCTCAGCCCGTCGACTGATCCCAGAAGTTAGAATGGTACACGGCGATGGTATCTTCCCTAACATTCGCTCTTTCGCGCGCTATTTTYATATTATTTGTTATCTTTCAGGTGGAGCTTGAGGGACTCTAGTCATACATACCTTTATTGTGATTGGTGTAAAACTTTCTCGCTTCGATTTAAAGGTATAGACCAGGAAAAATTCAGAGCGCAGGCTCAGTGAGGTGAGGTCTCACCTCAGAGGCGGGTAGCTTTTGGGATGGAGGTTTGTTTTGGTATTATAATGTATTATAATGAAGGAAAGTTCACCAAAAGGACAGCATTTAATCAAGAAATTAACACATTGCCGACTCAGGATAAACAATGTGCAGCTTATCGATACCTTGGTGTCTCTCAGTCTCYGTTTGCCCCCTTCATCTCACAGAGCCTGGCCGCGGTGTCTCCACTCCGCTCCATCCTCCGTACTGTTTCTCTCAGGGTCAGCACACCAAGCTCCCCCGATGTACTAACATCTAAGATTACAGGCCTATAGGGCTCTCGTAGAGACAAGGTCGAGGATAAGGAATGGATTCCDCRYMTGCCAGCTGCACTGGACTCTGAAAAACTTCGTCAATGCTGTTCCTTTTGTTAAAACGTTAATATAAATCAGATCTCTAAGTTACCTCCAGCAATTATGCCACAATATGTATAACTGGACAGTTTAGAAGTGTGCTAATTGCATAATTTATGATGATACTCAAGTCATAGAATGTACAAATCACATGAATGCATAAGACATTATTTTTAAATCAGTGACAGAACTTACTAAAATGCGCTATGAGATGTCTTCCTTTTACTTATGCATATTGCCACCTTTCTGAGTGTCTCCTTCTGCCATAATGTAATTAGGTCAGTCCAATGATGTGAAGCAAATGTTTAAGGCTATTTAATTGACATCAGAGTCCCATCTTCCAAAAATAGTGTTTTCTTATTTTATTTTAAGCTCTGCATTGGATTCTTCCAAGCAAGCTCATATTTTTTCCTGAAGCCCAAAATAGCTGAAGTCATGGAAAAGAAAGAAAGAAGGAAAAAAAGAGAGAAAGAGGAAGAAAGGAAGGAAGGAAGGAAGGAAGGAAGGAAGGAAGGAAGGAAGGAAGGAAGGAAGGAAGGAAGGAAGGAAGGAAGGAAGGAAGAAAGGAAGGAAGGAAGGAAGGAAGGAAGGAAGGAAGGAAGGAAGGAAGGAAGGAAGGAAGAAGAGTGGGCGAGCACAAGAAAGATGAAGAAAGCAAAGAAAATCGAGAGAAGGGAAATCTCTAATCTCTTATCTTGATCATGTTCAATCCTTTGTAATCTCTAAATACAAGATGTGAGAAGGGCAATGCTTTTAAAGAAATGTAGGGCAAGGGCATAGTAAAAACAGAAAAGAAATGGAAGTAAAATCAAATTCATATGCAATAACAACGTGGCTSTAATTGATGTTAAGTCTTGGTTAGCAGTTAACAGATAACAAATTAACTAATCAATAAATGTTCTACAGAAATGAAGCTGAGTTATTTAAAAATAAGGCAAAACAAAATGGAGAAGTGATAGCTGTACTAATTCCTTCATTTTCAAAATAGTAGAATAACCTGAGAATCTCCTTCACAGATCCTTCAAGATAGAGCTTTCCAGAAATAGACCTTTCCAGAGTAGGACCCTTCAATAAAAATAGGGCTAAGGAAAAAGTATGAAGAGACACAAACCCATTGATAGCTAAATCCATGTAAATTTAGCTGAGGGAAGAATTTTGGAGGACTGAATACCTCTGTTTCCTGAAAAAAATCGAAACAGAAACTGTAGGAAGGAAAATGTAGAGAGAAGATACTCATCAAGAACATGAAGTGGAAAAGCAGCACAGAAAGAAGCTTGGAAAATAACTATAATAAAGGCAAAGTAAAATAGACTTCACAGTAGGTGGTGAATGCAGCAAAAGGCACTAAATAATAAAGAGTTGATGGCTTATTCTAAAAAATATGTTTTCCTTCTTACTCGTGCATACTGTTTTTACTAATAACTAGATGGAAATTTCATTTTAATGTGTAATGACTCCATATTCTTCATTCCACAGGACCATGATTAAATATGAATCTTTCCCTTCAGAATGGATTTGCTAACTATAGTTTCTTGACAAAATGAGAGCAACTGTGAAGTTGAAACGTAGATCAGTAAATTATTTTCTTTCGTTTCTCCAAACCAGAATAATTCTGTGTCCTATAGTTCCTGAGATATATCTTTAACATTACGAAAAAGTTAAAGAACACACATGCAGATATAATGCTCTAGACTCTATATACAACATTGTTCAAGCACATTACTGGGAAAAAAAMCGCTCTACTTTATACTTTCTTCTGAGCAAATGAAAAGCTTCATTGTCTTTTAGAAGGCTGATGTAAGTATAGAAGAGGCTTCCTAACACAGCAAGAGAAAGTGTTTCATTAAAGGGAAATGAGATACTGACATCCATGCAGGAGACACCTAATTTGGTTTGGATTCCAGCAGAAACCTAGCTGCAAGAACACGGAGTTTAGATTGCAAACACAGCCCAAGGAATTGGTAAAATTGAGAATTATACCATTCTGCCTAGACTGTGTTGGACATTAATAGGTTAAAGCCAGTCCTATAGGCTCCTACAGTCATTTGTCTAACTTAACTCTACAGAATTCTATTCACAAAAATATTAACTTTCTTTCTAGGCAAAGGAAAAATCATTTTATCTTTACCCCCCTTAGATCAGCTTATATGTGAACTACACACAGTATATGCCACCATTAGAAAATACATTCAAAGCTCAGGACAGCAAATATGCATTGAAACTTAGATAAGGATGATCAAAACATTATGACTCAGACATGTTCTCCAGAAGTGCCTAACATCTAGACTGAGCTGGGCAAAAGATYGACTATTTGAAAAAATGGCCTCACATTTTATCCTCATGGCTTTTTATGAACCCTTAAAGAAAAACATGATTCATTTCCCTGAGCAGCAATTACCTCAGGAAGTCATCTTCATATGAATACATTTTGCTGCAAAGGATAAGATGAATCTGACCTACCACAGAGCATGCTGGTAGGTGATTCTAATCACTTTATTTGCATCATATCTGTATTTAGTCTGTACATTGAACCAGATGGTTTCACTGAAGCGTAGAAGGGTTTTCTCTTCCCCCCCCTTCCCGAGATAATTTTGTAAATCTAGGATAACCTTGAATATTGTCATATATTTGTTTTTGTTATTAGGTTTATATCTCAGTACTCCTTCTGTTCATGTGTATATAAAATTAATCTCTTTTATCTTTTAGTCACTATGAAAAACTGCATAAGAAATATAGTAAAATAAGTCACCTTACCAGTTAGTCATTTCAAAAACTTTAGATCACTGAAACTTTTAACTAAACTAAGACAAAAATGCATCATCTACAAGACGGTCAACTTTAGTTACACGATACTGTGCATTTATTAACAGCAAGACTATTCTCCTGAAATATTTACATTTATCAAATGTTTATTTGCTACTTATGCAAATAAAATGTCACATTAAAGCATGAAAGGTTTATGTGCTTTCGTAGTTTCACACAGTTTATAACTTTTTACAAATTATGGCCTAAGATTGTATTCCATTGTCCATCCTGCTTGCACAGATCTGACATCAAATTTCTTAAAAACAAAACACAACAAAACAAAACACAACAAAAACCAGTTGTATATTATAATACCACTAAACATTAAGAATTCTGTTTAATCTGAAATTCCTCCCATTTGTCTTTTAATTCCTTTTCTCCTTATATCCATTTCATCAGCCCTACTGTTCTCTGACAATGCCAAATTGCTTATATGATTTTTAGCATCCTGTCTGTTTCTCTGAATTAGGATTTCAGTAAAAAGCTATCAGCCTACGGGAACAAAAACCAATGTGGTTAAAATCTAATGTTTATACATATTCAGAAACACTGGGAGACCTGCCAGATATATTACTTCAGATTTAATTCAGTTATAGAATAACAATTCATGATTTAAAAATTAAAATTAAAATGGGCTATTCAGCAAATGTCAGATTCTATCAAAAGATCTTATCTCTGTAAAAGACAACAAACTCTGTGTCTTTGCGGATATACTCTAAGCTCTTAAGAGTCTCTAGCCATCTTCATGTCATTTCAGAGTTGAAAAAATGGCTACAAGAATGACAAGAACAGACACCTTGACTTGAATGAACTTCAGGCATCACCTGAATCTCTCCGCCACTCACAGGGAATTGAGATCCTTATCATGCCCTGAACATCTAACTTTTAGAAATCTACAATGAAGTAAAATGACACCCGCACTTATTGTGTGTCAGTAAAAATTATTCACACTGCTCACCAAAAGTACAAATGGAGAAGAAGAAAAAATATTCTTGATGGTTATCCACTGGATCAAAAGTGAAAAAAATCAGCTCAGTGTTACACTGAAAAGACATTGCAATAGAAATAAGGACCAAAAATATAATTAAATAAAATAAAAATTCTGAGTTGAAAGTCAAGAAATGTTTGTAATTAAGATTCTCTATATTTTGACATAGTCTCTGAAGTTAACTTTGCAGGATATTCCATTGTTTAAAAAAAAATGTAGGAGAAAATAATGGGGCAGAATACATAATACAAATAAGTTTTCAGTTCCAAGTCCGTTGCTAATGGAAGATTCTTTCTTCTAGATTGATAAAGAAGAAGAATTGAGCACCTTCATTTCCTAAAGAGAGACCTCTCATACTGGCAGGTCTTTAAGGAGGCTTTCCGTAGAGTGCAAGAACTCTCGATCCCCAGATGTAAGAAATCAGGCAAGGAAGGCAAGAGACCAGCRTGGCTGAGTTGAGACCTGCTGGTCAAACTAAGGGRCAAGAAGGAAATGCACAGGCAGTGGAAGCAGGACAGGTATCCTGGGAAGAGTATAGGGACGCTAGCTGGCTGTGTAGGGATGCGGTCAGGAAAGCCAAGGTGCGGCTGGAGCTSAACTTGGCAAGGGACGTAAAGAATAATAAGAAGGGTTTCTATAGATATGTCAGCCAGAAAAGGAAGGTCAAAGAAAGTGCACCCCCCCGATGAACACGACTGGCAAATTGGTAACAACGGACAAGGAGGAGGCTGAGGTACTCAACAACTTCTTTTGCCTCAGTCTTCGCTGGCGCCCTCTCTTCCCACACCTCTCGAGTGGATGGACTGCAAGACAGGGACTGGGGGAGCAAAGTCSCTCCCACTGTAAGAGAAGATCAGGTTTCTGATCACCTGAGGAACCTGAGCTTACATAAGTCTTACATAAGTGGAACCTGATGAGATGCATCCTAGAGTCCTGAGGGAAHTGGYTGAKGTAGTTGCCAAGACACTCTCCATGATATTTGAGAAGTCATGGCAGTCAGGTGAAGTCCCTGGTGACTAGAAAAAGGGAAACACTGCACCCATTTTTAAAAAGGATAGAAAGGAGGACCCTGGGGACCTGTCAGCCTCACATCTGTGCCTGGGAAGATCATGGAACAGATCCTCCGGGAAGCTATGCTAAGGCACATGGAGGACAGGGAGTGATTCGAGACAGCCAGCATGGTTTCACCAAGGGCAAGTCCTGCCTGACCAACCTAGTGGCCTTCTATGATGGAGTGACTATATCAGTGGACAAGGGAAGAGCTACGAATGTCATCTATCTGGACCTCTGTAAGGCCTTTGACATGGTCCCCCACAACATCCTTCTCTCTAAATTGGAGAGATACGGATTTGATGGATGGACTGTTCGGTGGATGAAGAATTGGTTGGATGGTCACGTCCAGAGGTTAGTRCTCAATGTCTCAATGTCCAGATGGAGATCAGTGACGAGTGGTGTCCCTCAGGGGTCTGTACTGGGACCAGTACTGTTTAATATCTTCATCAATGACATGGGCAGCGAGATTGAGTGCACCCTCAGCAAGTTTGCAGATGACACCAAGCTGAGTGGTTGACACRCCTGATGGACGAGATGCCATCCAGAGGGACCTGGACAAGCTCGAGAAGTGGGCCCATGTGAACTTCATGACATTCAACAAGGCCAAGTACAAGGTCCTGCATCTGGGTCAGGGCAACCCCCGGTATCAATACAGGCTGRGGGATGAAGGGATTGAGGGTAGACCTACTGAGAAGGACTTGGGGGTGCTGGTGAATTAAAAGCTGGACAAGAGCCGGCAATGTACACTCGCAGCCCACAAAGCCAACTGTATCGTTGGCTGCATCAAAAACAGCGTGGCCAGCAGGTCGAGGGAGGTGATTCTGCCCCTCTACTCTGCTCTGGTGAGACCCCACCTAGAGTACTGCRTCCAGCTCTGGAACCTTCGGCACAAGAAAGACATGGACCTGTTGGAGCGGGTCCAGAGGAGTGCCACAAAAATGGTCAGAGGGATGGAACGCCTCTTCTATGAAGAAAGGCTGAGAGGGTTGGGGTTGTTCAGCCTGGAGAACAGAAGGCTCCGGGGAGACCTTATTGCAGCCTATCAGTACTTAAAGAGGGTTTATAAGAATGATGGGGACAAATGTTTTAGCAGGTCCTGTAGTGACAGGACAAGGGGTACTGGTTTTAAACTAAAAGAGGTAGATTTGGACTAGATATAAGGAAGAAATTTTTTACAAAGAGGGTGGKGAAACACTGGAATGGGTTGCCCAGAGAGGTGGTAGATGCCCTGTCCCTGGAAACATTCCAGGTCAGGTTGTATGGGGCTCCGAGCAACCTGACCTAGTTGAAGATGTCCCTGCCCATGGCAGGGGGGTTGRACTAGATGACCTTTAAAGGTCCCTTCCAACCCAAACTATTCTATGAYTCTATGATACTTGAGCTAAACTTAATTAAATAATAACTGTGATTAGCTGAACTAGAAGAATCCTGACAGTGACATATTTAGTCACTGACCTATATGTGCTTACTGTTACAGGACACTCACACCATGTATTTTAGCTGCGTAGAACTTCCATTCTTTGTGGAATTTATAAAACCCTTTAGCTTATAAATAATCTCTCAACAAAAATAAAACCTGTGATTTTGTACTTAAGGACATTCACTAAGTTAACTTAATAAGTTTTAGATGTAACAGCAATAGACACTCTCTTCTTGGATCAGATTAGAAGGGAGCACTGTGTGCAGTTAAATATTGGTGACATAATGCCTTTTCAATATATTTAATTAGAAAATTCTGTTCACTTCAGATGCAAACCTATATTCAGACATAAATGCCAAAAGTAAATATATGATCATCAAAACTTACCTTCTGTGTATGCAGATTACAGAATGTTTCCAAAAGTCAAAATTATGTTTTTTGAAAGATATCTCATCTCATTTTAAATTTCAGTTCCTGGTTTAACCACCACCACCTATGGTGAGTGTTTCAATGTTTAATTATCTTCATTGCTAGGAAATCATATCTTGTTTAAAGGTTAATTTTATCTAACCTAAAATTCAAAATGTTGGATCATGTCATCCCTTTATCTGCAAGACTGAAAAAAGACTGTGATGATTACTTATATGTAGTGCATAGTGACCAAGTTATRAACAGATGGAAGCCTTTAAGTCTCACAGCTAAGGCCTTCTCCTGGAACTAAATACTCTCTGTGTTTCTTCTGTTGACTGTCTTCTGTATTTCTTCTTGAAGTTTGGTCATCTGAATCAGGCATAATATTCTAGTAACAATCTTTCCAGTTCTCWTCCACTTGAATTTTTTTTTTTTTTTTTTAATTATTCTCAGAAGGATTACGTTAACCTTTATTCCAGCTACAGCAGTGCACACAGAATTTGTGTGAAAACGGTCATTTACGAACATCCTCAAATCCTTCTCTGAGTCATTGCTAACTTGAGCTGAAGTTCCCTGTCCTAAAAACATTGCTTACATTCTTTCCACTAAAGTTGTTATTACATCAAGATTCTTCCACTAAAATACGTTTGACTGAACAATGCTCATTTATCCGAATAATTTGGATTACTCTGTAAAAGTAATACTTTTCATTTACTAGCCTCTAAATGTATATCACATGAAAACTTTATTGCAAAGGCATTTTATAAACTGGGTAGCAGTGAAGGCATTCATAAAGATAAAAGGGCAGAATTACTACCAACAACTGCATTTGGAGATCTGTCAGTGAGTCTATTTTTCATCTAAAAGTACTGATTAAGTCAACTGAATAGATGTATATAAAAAATTACTATGTATTTCTAATTATATGTATTCTATGTGACCACAATTTATTATACATATTTATAATCTGTCCAGAAACAAATAAATAGATAGCAAGTGCACTTGATGAGGTTTAATTTTCATTAGTTTCTGAAAAACATTAATTGTAATTTTTAATTTTTCATTCTTTGTTAATATGAATTCCTAATTAACTATTCATTTACCCTGATGTTAACCTAATCAATCTGGAGTTCCTTTTGACGTTTTTTCTGTCATCTGTATTCTATTTCTTCTCTTCCAAACAGTAACATATAGAATATTTTGTCATGCTGTGAAGAACTTGTATTTTCTAACCTTAAATCTGTCTTGTGTTCTCTCCCCCCTTATGAGGAACACTTCATACATATTGCTGCATGAAGGTGAAGGTGTAACTGCTGATGGTGACATGTTACATTACAATGAGGTAATAGTTTTGAAAAAAGTAACAAAAAATAAGAGAATCATAATATAATAGAAGCATATAAATGACCACTGAAAGAGACCTCAGGAGATCTGTGAGTCCAACTTTCTGCTTGAAGCAGGACTGTCGCCAATGATCACCACTCAAGATCAGTTCAGCCAGGGCCAAGTCTAGCCAGGACTAGACTTTTTAGCTGAGTCTTTATAGCCAGGAATTTCTAGCAAAGACTTGAAAACTTTGAATTATGTGGATCTCCACAATCTCTSTGGATAACCTGATCCAGCACTTCTGCACTCCCCTTCTAGTGAAGAATTTTTTGTTTCCTAATGTCCAGTTTGAACATGACAAATCACAATTTGTGTCCATTGTCCCTTTCTGTTTTGCCTGTCAATACCAAGAACAGTTTTGCTTCATCATCTTCATTTCTTCAAGAAGATATAGGTGGGGTTTGCATTGCCCCTTAGCCTCTGCTTCACTGAGCTAAGCACTCCTCTCCTTATAGGTCACATGTTCCAGGTTCTTGACCACCTCAGTAACTGAGCCTTGGACACTCAACATCCTACTTACACCAGCCTGGGTAGGATGAAGGACAGCAAAAGTGGACTCTGTTCCAGGCATGGCTTCTCCAGARTTAATAAGATGGGAATGATAAGAACACTGCACTTCTTCTTGTTGAACTTTATGAGGTTTCTGCTAGCCCAGTCCTCAGATTGATCGGGATCTCTTTGGATTGACACTATGGCATTTCTCACTTTAACCGTTCCCTCTAATTCAGTGTCAACTTGTTGCTGGGCTCCAGGACCGACTCTTGGTGTACCTCWGCTCACTGAGGGCTGCCAATCAGTCAAATCATTGACCATTCCCCTCAGAGTGGAACAATCCAGTCAATTTTTAATCCCATTAGCAGACTGCTTATCCAGCCCAGTTTTTGAGATTATCAAAAACCTTACTTAAAACAAGGAATATTACTATGTCTACCATGCTCCCCTCATTAAATTAACCAATCTCTTCCTCACAGAAAGAAGTCAAGTTGGTAAAGCATGATTTGCCATTCCTAAATCTATGCTGAGTTGTGCTAATTCCTACTCCTTTATGTCTGGGTTCTTTTAAGTGTGGATATATTTTTTCTGACCTTTAAGAGTTTGAGATTGGTAATTAAAAATCCCGTTCTGTAGAAACATAATCAAGATCTTTCAAAATTTCTCCAATCAGAATATGAGGAAAAGAGTAAAATGAGCCCATCTAYCCAAACATAATCAACAGGGTAGGTATGGTCTCTCCTAACTTCATACGTGTATAATTCAGATATCAACATCTGACCTAAAAAAACTATACTAAGTTTATATTTGAGAGGCAAATAGAGGTATCAGAGGAAACTGGCTGCAGGTTACTGTCAGGTCTATAACTTGGTGTGGGCAAGGAGCTCCCAGGATCCATTTTGAAAGGCTTGACTGGACTGTTCAGCCAGTCACTTGTACAGGGTTTCTCAAAAATACAGTCAAATCTCATGTCCTGCATGGAAAGTAGATTAGACAGCCTTTTACATGACTTGGTGTTTTCCAGGTGCCTTATGAGTTCATTAAAAATAGAGTTGATTTTCTGATATTCCACTGGTCTTAATTTGAATATGAAAAGAAAGTGAACATCACATGTACAGAGAGCCCAAAGAGGATTTTAGAGTTCCTACTGCCTCCAAAGTTACAGCCTTTGGTAAAGGCACTGAGCTGGAATATAGGGGGTGAAAAATTCAAGTTGTACTCTAGGCAGCTGCTCAGGACCAAGGACATACTTTTTGGTTTGCCATAYCTGTAACACTTATCAGGAAAATTTTTTTAATCTCAGTATGGGAATTCTGGTCAAAATCAGGGGAACCCTTCCACTATGACTGCTAGAAGTCTAGGCTTGGTTTAAATCTGTTAAAGCAGAAATTTGAACTCAAGTTCTGTGATGTCCAATATGCGTTTCCTTACCACTGTGACATGTGTCTTTTTAGGTCTGTTTTCTATCTTTATATGATTTTGACCAGATATTCTGTCCTGGAACTAGAAATTACTTCTGACAAAAGGAAAATTAATAACTATGTTTTGAAAAATCATTTTAATGTCAAGAGTAGGTTTTGTATGACTGATACAATTTACAGCATTGTTCTTTTGGTAATTTTTCAAAGTGCTGCTCATAATGGTATGATCTATACTTCTAAAAGGCTTATATTGACAGAGGAATATGCTGTTACCCCCATTTCTTGGATATCATAAATTACAGACATCCTCAATTGTGGTGACACTTTTTTTTCCTAATTAATGATTAACTGATTTATATTTTTTTAAAAATAAATATTAAATAAATAAAGTCATAAGAATAAAATAGCCATTAGTCAKACAAAATGCCATGTACCTCCTTGGTTGTTCTCCAAGTATCAAGTGTTATAACAAAGCATATTATTCATTTCATTTAGAAAAAAAAAAAAAACACAAAAGATAAAAAAACTTGTGGTTGGAGTGTATTAAATATGTGAAAGCACATTACAGGAAATAATTTTAGCTTTATTCTGTATTAAGAAAGAAATCAGAGCTGTCCATGGATAAAGAAGTAAATTTCTTTGTAAAAAAAATTTCAAAGTTTAAAATTTTTAGCACCAATATAGTTTTCTCTTCTATGTAATAAAAAATGTGTACCCATTAACAAAATTTTGGTTTGAAAAAAAGTAAAAAACTTACATTTTAGCTAGAATGTAGACATTATTACTTTTCAAAGTTTTTTGTTTGTTTGTTTGCATATGCATACATTTGAAAAGAACAATAGGATACATACATGTAGTACTGTATCATAAACACTGTAAGATAAACCATGCAAGTGGTTTACAGATGATTTTGAGCAGGACATATAAGTTCTAACAGTCCACTACAATCAAAAGACTACATAAAGTTAAAGAACATTTCTACATTCATTATATGTAAATTCAGATGTCTGTAGTAGATATATTTATACCTTGAGCAGTGTCCTGGTTTTGGCTGGGGTGGAATTAATTTTCTTTCTAGTAGTTGGTATAGTGCTATGTTTTGGATTTAGTGTAAGAAAAATGTTGATAACACACTAATGTTTTTAGTCGTTGCTAGGTAGTCTACTTTCTCAAGGACTTTTCAGCTCACATGCTCTGTGAGGTGCACAAGAAGCTGGGAGGGAGCATAGCCGGGACAGCTAGGCCAGCTGGCCAAYRGRGTATTCCATACCATATGATGTCATGCTCAGCATATAAGGCTGGGGGAAGAAGAAGAAAGTGGGGGACGTTCGGGGTGATGGCGCTTGTCTTCCCCAGTGACCGTTATGCGTGATGGAGCCCTGCTTTCCTGGGGATGGCTGAACACCTGCCTGCCCATGGGAAGCAGTGAAGGAATTCCTTGTTTTGCTTTGSTTGTGTGCGCGGCTTTTGCTTTCCCTATTAAACTGTCTTTATCTCAACCCACGAGTTTTCTCACTTTTAYCCTTCCGATTCTCTCCCCCGTCCCACTCGGGGGAGAGTGAGCGAGCGGCTGTGTGGTGCTYAGTTGCCGGCCAGGTTAAACCACGACAAGCAGTCACCAAGAATTTTCTTTAAAATCAAAGAAGAAAAAAAAGCATTCTGGTGCAGTTCATCTGATCTGCTTTAGGTTTCTACATTAAGACAAGATGAATCAGGCCCTAGAAGTGCTTATTTCACTCCTTTGACTGTAAAAGGAATGTTGCACAGAGGATGTTGGGACAGGCTTACATGTACAACAATTTATTTGTGGGGCCTGTAGCTGATGGCACCCATCAACTCTAGCAGTAAAAGTTACCTTCAAGGAGAATGAAAAAAACAAAGGAGAAAGGAAGAAGGAAAAAGGAAAGAAAAATATCTTCCCAGTGACCAGTAATGGAGAGAAAAAATGGGGATCTCTCTAGATGAACATCCTCTCCTTGGCATCTTCTCCAGTGTAACAAATGCTCCCTCCAAAAACCTTTCCCAAAGTAACTGAGTAGTTTGCACAGGATAGCCTCAATCTTGTTGCTCTGATTTATTAYAGTGATAGTGCTAGATTGGAGCATGCTTTGATGAGTTGCAGATGTTGCAGAGCTAACTGACTTTTAAAGCTGCGTACATGTGCATTATTGTGAAATGCTTATGGCTCTCTAAATGGCTACTTTACTAATGCTATCTACTATTTACTGTTTGCTCCCTCGTATAAGATTATAAACTAAAAATTATGAAGCAAGGTGTGTAAAATGGGAGAGGAAAAAGAAAAGGAATTCAAACTTTAATTGCAACCACCTCCTTCAAATTGACATAATAGTCATAACAATGTTTTCAGAACCTACCAGTGCAAAACAAGAAGATTAAGTATACTTTAGAGTATGAAGGTAAAAGGTAGTTACAGCGGTATGTAGGGGCATGKAGGTGGAAGGTTACAAACTGAAAGGGCAGACTGCAATGTTATGAGCTAAAGAGCTGGAAATTGAAGCCCTTTAGGTCAAAGCAGTTTCCCATAAGAGTCTAAGCAATTATCTTTGATGTAGGTCTACTCTTTAGGTGTCTAAAACTGGGAGACTAAAATCCATGTCTGTCTCAGTTCCTCATTTGGAAAGTATGAATGTCTATTTTTTTCCTTTCTTTCCACGTTTGCACTTATTTAGATAGCTAGATTGTCTCAGTCCTTCAATCTTTCTAACTTTAAGCATAGTGCTTACAAAAAGGGAGTCCTTAGCACCTCCAGAACATAAATAAGTATAGCATTTTATCCCTATTTTTACCTTATTCTTTTTTTTCCAAATTCATAGGAATCAAAATCAGGAGGAGCTAGTATTTTATTCAAAGTATTTCTCAATATTATATACTCAGAAAGAATAGATAGAGGCTAAAATCTTGGCCACTCTGAAGTCAATGAAACTGCGGTATTTCAGTTTAGAGATGTGAGAATGACAGATAAATAAGTCGTTCACTTAAAAAGTAACGAACAGTACAATGACTATTATTATTTACTATATTGTGGCCTGCATGAATTTACTCACCAGTTTAACGAAGCAAGAGATGGAAGACAACAGCTCAAACTAGCAACAACAAAACCAAAAAAAGATCTTACCTTTTTGCTGAACCACTAGCTGATCTCCAGCATATGAGAAATACTTGGAGTCCTAATAGCAATAGGATACAGTCTACTGAGGAATCCCAAAAGAAGAGAAAATTATTCTGAAGTTGTAATTTTTTTTTTTTAGAATGCATAAAAAGCATGTTCGCCTCAAAAAGAATGAATCGGGAGGATCATTATTCTGCTACATTTATGGTATGCTTTCTGGAAGTGTTGACTTTTATTTCACTGTTATTTAAGCATTTCACTGCAGGGCAACAGTTCTTAATAGCATCGTTACGAAGTATTGCACAATTTCACATACTACATTTGCAATCCAGAATATGTAATGATGGGGTGGTTGTTAAATACATTGCCCAGCACTGTGCAACAAGAGGCATAAATGACATTGTAAAGCTAAATGACAATTAGTATCCTAAAAGGTTGACATTTATAGAGCGAATAAAAGGATTTCTGTTAACAGAAGCAACCTGATTTAAAGATGACTTTGGTGCACATGGGACTTGCACAAATTGCCATTCTACTTTGATATCCTGCTAGAACAATTTTGATAAGGATATTCATTAGATGTTGTTAGAATGGGTAGAATAATTTTTGATCTTATTCTGTGATTTCTATTAGTATCTAAACCGTTCACCTTTATTGTTGCCAAAAAGAAAAAGTTACAATATGTCTTTATATGGTGACATCAGGCCTATTCTGCCACTGAGACAGAGACTCCCTGTGATCCACAGCAGGTTCCGGTTAAGCAATTAARAGAAATAGTGTTAGCTTTGTGGCTTAACTCCAGAGGGGGTCATGGGCCTTAGGCCATGTTGTTTTGATTACTTGGTAGGGTCTTTTCCTCTCCCTACTGCATTTGTATAGAGGGGGTAGGGGAGTTTGCTACAAAAGTGGCAAACCCAGTGTTGTAAACACAAAGTGAATGGGCATGCTAAACAGGATTTTTCCATCAAAACTGTCAAYCTTTAGACTATAACTGCAAATGGAAATGTGGTATAAAGTGATTATTTTTTTTAAATTAAAATTCTCATTTACACAAAAACCCAAGCAAAATCAATACTTGAGTCCCGAGGGTCTTATTAGCTCCTCCATTTTATTTTTGATGTTGCTTCATATTACATCCCTTGTTTGTAGCTAGGATAGGCTGAGTTTATGAGAATAGAAGTAGTGGCTGGTTTCACCAATTTTCATTAGCAGCACTCTCAGCTAACATCTCCCTCCATAAAGCAGTTGCCACATGCTAAGAAGAGTGCATGGGTTGTGACATCCCCGCGGGATATTTGAGGGGGTTTCTAGGCCCCTGACACCCTTGGTCTGTGTGTATGTGAGGGACTAATACTATTTTATATCTTCAYCAATGACAGACAGTGGGATTGAGTGCACCCTCAGCAAGCTTGCAGATGACACCAAGCTGAGCGTTGCAGTTGATTCTTTAGAGGGAAGGGATGCCATCCAGGGGGACCCTGACAGCTTTGAGGTGTGGGCCCATGTGAACCTTATAAAGATCCACAAGGCCAAGTGCAAGATCCTGCACCTGGATTGGAGCAATCCCTGGTGTCAATACAGGCTGGGAGATGAATGGATTGAGAACAGCCCTGTGGAGAAGTACTTGAGCCTAGCGGTAGACAACAAATTGGATGTGAACTGGCAATGTGCGCTTGCAGCCCCGAAAGCCAACCATATCCTGGGCTGCATAAAAAGAAGAGTGACCAGCAGGTCGAGGGAGGTGATTCTCCCCCTCTACTCCACTATCGTGAGACCCCACTTGGAGTACTGTGTCCAGCTCTGGGCTCCCCAGCACAAGAAAGACAAGAACCTGTTAGATGAGGGCCATGGAAACGATCAGAGGGCTGGAACACCTCTCCTCTGAAGAAAGGTTGGGAGTGTTGTGATTGTTCAGTCTGGAGAAGAGAAGGCTCARGGGACACCTTGTTGCAGGCTTTAAATAAATAAAGGGCATTATAAGAAAGATGGAGAGACACTTTTTACCAAGGCCTGTAGTGACAGGACAAGGGTCAGTGGTTTTAAACTGAAAGAGGGTAGATTTAGATTGGACATAAGGAAGAAACTGTTTACAATGGGGCTGTTGAGACACTGGAACAGGTTTCCCAGTTGCGGAAGTTGTGGATGCCCCATCACTGGAAGTGTTCAAGGTCAGGTTTTGATGGCTCTTTGAGCTACCTGATCTAATGAAAGACGTCCCTGCCCGTGGTGAGGGAGTTTAATGGCCCCCTCCAACCGAAACCATTCTATGTGTCTATGATTCCATGAAAACATATATTTGTCCAATTTGCCTTTCTGTAAACRCAAGCTGCACACGTACAGAAAGTATTCTGTAGAGAGAGCAAAATGCTCTGGGGACTTACAGAAAAGCTTTAGTTCATATGAATCAATGATGTATGAACTTACATGTCTTGAGAAAAGGCCCCAACTTATATAAGTGGAAATTTTTTTTTTTGTTGTAAAAGAATAGTAACTGCTTCAGCTTTCCAATGACTGCACTGGAAACTTATAGCTGAGTAAAAATGATGGTTTCAGATGGAAGACAAAAAATAACATCACAAAAGATTTCTAAAGCAAGACTGAAAATGAAATAGAGAACAAGGACAAAAGAGGCTCAGATTAGTATAAAGGAAATAGAGAACAAGGACAAAAGAGGCTCAGATTAGTATAAAGGATGGAGGCAGAGTAAAAAGGCAATAGAACAAATAGGTAAACAAGTCTAGAAAATTATATTTTATTGGATGTTCTTTCATTTCATTGATGAGATGATGGTAAAGGGGGAGAATAAGGAAGTAAGGTGAAACAGAACCTCTAAATGGTGAAGGAGATAAGGAAATATTTTATTTTCTGTCACTGTGTCAGAATATACATAACACTAATCCATAATAGATTATAGGGGACTTCCACATAATCTATTGTGGCACAGCTAGTGCTTGTTAGTCTTTTGCAGTCATTTAGACAATTCCACGGCCAGTGAGTGACACACACATTGGTTGCTTTTGTAAACTGTCCACAGGTTTTATTCATCAAATAGCAAACTTACTGTAATAATGAGAACTCTATGGGCTATCAAGATCAATGGGAGCAATTCAAGCAGGAGTTTGTTCACAGTATTTTTCTAAAGTATTTCCTGAAAAAGGCAGTGGCTGACAGACTCGGAGCCTGACAAGGTTATTATCTCTAAAGAAAATCTTGATAAGTCCTTTCCTAAAATGTATTATGAATTATATTTCTAACTTAGAGGGTGTGTATGTGTGTGTTAGTGGCAGTTGGTTGGCTTCTTTTGGAATTGTACACTTTTAAAATTTAAAAATAATATTATAACAAAAACAGTAAATGATAACATTAAAGGGATATTAATATTGCCTGCAAAAAAATCTTTTAAATTTAAGCTTTTCATTTATTTTACACTTATATTGCAATTTTCCTATGTTTTTATCAAAGGTACAAATGAAAAGTAATTTTAAAAAATAAAGCTATCTTTTAAAATACATTGTTATGTGCCCTGAATATTCCTAATAAACCAAAGGGTTAGACTCTTCAGCCTTATTAAAAAAAAAAAAAAAAATCAAAATATGATATACATCCTGTACATTCTGCTAGGGTATATGACAGAAAAATTAATCTTCACACACAGAAAGGAGCTCAGAGGAATGATGACAGATGGGGGTGCCCAAATTATACCCTGCCCTGGCTCATTACTGTGCACAGTGACAGGAGCCCAAGGTGCCCTGAGGCGGAGAGGTGACTGGGATCCAGGGGCAGATATTGACTGGACTGAGTGAGTCCTGCTGCTGGAGGGATCCACACTGTACCTATATGTACACATATGTATATATTCTCACTAGCAGACCTTATTCCTGATCAGACAGAGAGGGGAACAAGATGAAGCCATCGGTGCTGTTTGTGTTTGAGTGCTGAATGTGCCTATTTGTTTGTGTTGTTCCGTATGGCTGCCTGTGTATATATGCATATATGTGTATTGTATGTGTACGCGTGTGTTGCCTACTGGGAATAGACGCTCAGCTGTGCTACTGACTGGATCTGGGGACATGGAGCTGTGGTATCCTTGCGTCCACTGGGCTACCAGATTTGGCAACTCCCTAGCACATTCCTGAAGAGCAATTGATTAAAACTAGTTCAGGGGATGTTCAGTTTTTATGGAAAGCTGTATTAATGTAAGAAAACTCTACATAAGCTTTCAGAAGTTCTTCTTTGTACATGTCTAGTGTGTCAGTAGAGCATCTAATGACATTTCATAAGGTGCATCAGAAGCTACCTGAAGTCTAAAGGGTCTAGTTAACAAAATATGATTTTGATTAGACTTTTAATTTTCTGAGGACATGAATGTGCAGCCCAGAAAGTGCACAAGTTTATAGTGATAGACTAAGACTCTATATTAAGCATCTTTTAGCTACTGGATGGAAAACTGAATTCAAGCAATGAAATAGTAATTTTAATTCTAATGAAATATGGACGGAACTTCTAAACACTTAGATGTGGAAAATCTACCAATTGTGATTAAATTATTGGGGAAAAATAAAGGAYATGGAAAGTAAAAACATGCTAATATATTTAAATAAAAATAAATGTAATTTTGAATTATTGTGCTTCATAATGTTGCATCACTATTTTAAATTCTCACGGACTTTAATAGGATAGCATTACTCATTTTGGAAATCTAAAACCATTACATATCAGTTATGAAGTTTGTTTTACACAGTAATTTTAGAAACACCAGGGGGKGTGTGGTGTGTGTGTGTGTGTGTGGAAATTGCACCTCTAATTGCTTATGTAAGACAAGAAATGGAAAAAGTTAAACCCCCAAAAGTTCATCTTTTTGTTGGAAGAACAGATTTTGTGTATACATTTGAAAGGACGTTTTGAAAATTTACTGATGTATGAAAGCTCCCTGTCTTGAACTTATTCAGATTAAAAAAACAACACTGTGTGGTTTTGTCATTGCTATCAATTAAAATATAGAGTATCTAATCAAATACTTTCTTCTTAAGCATTGCAACACCTAAAATTTAAGTTCTTGTCTCTGCAGATCAATTCTGAATATATGATTTCTATTCAGTCAGTGGAGAGATTTTACACCTTCCCCAGAACTTCCTGACATCAGCAGGAATGCTGTGTCTAGACTATGTCAAAAAAATGGATCTTGGAGATCTTTTCTGATGATAGTTGTCTAACTAAGTGTGACTCACCTGATTTAAAAGCAGTGGGAAAGGAATCACAAACTAATTTTTTGCTTAACAGTTTCCTGTGATTCTATGTTTTTCAAATTTTCCAATAATAAAGACGAAAACAGAAACTGAGAACTCCTCAATATGGATTCACGTTCCTCTGTCCCTCTTCACAGGAGATAATTGCTTTTACAGCATCTTAGGGTGTCACATTTGCTGAAACAGACAAGAAACTTCTTCCTCTTATCTGAAAAAAAGGAGAAAGTTGACAGGAGGAAAGTTATGGAAACAAGCCAGAGGTAGCAAAGGAAGATTGTAAACAGGAAAAGAAAATATTCAGCTGGAAAAGTCTTTCTTGCCACCAGTAACGTATCCCTCTCCTCCACAACTAAACCAAAACAAAACAAAAAGGAAATGAAAAAATCCTAACTTCTTTTTCTTCTGTCAGTGAATAAGGGTTACGTTGGGGATGACAGCAGAATCTGAAGGGGAAGAGGACACAGAGTGAAGGACACTGTATTTTTAATGTTTGGGGATTTTTCAAGTGAGATGTCATCCCTTCTGTTTTTGTTAAATAAAGTAAAATTATTGCAAAGCCTATTTGGATTCATATGCTTATCCTTATTGGACAGTGTAAGAGAAATTATAATTTAAATAACAAGTCCTCTCATTTATGCATTAGTAATCCTCGGATTAGTGTGGGGGAGACAAGAGAGCAAAACGTGAATGAGTCCATACCTTGATCAAGACTATCTGAGATAGCCATGTGTTGGTGGAGATAGCTGATAAGGTGCATTGAACTTGGACTGGAATAGAGTTGTATAAAAGATACAAATCTGAAGGAAGTCTCTAATCATTTGGAAGTAGGCAAGTATTTAATCTATTTATTTTGCCAGTCACTTGGAGTGATCTGCAGGTGCTGCAAGAGCCTTCATTGTGGATGGTGATCACCAAGACCTTCCCCAGAATTGCACCCCCCAAAAAAGTGTGCAGTTCCCATAACTGGGTTTTCTGATGGGTAGAAGGTTCTACTGTGGATGTCCTATCTTCTTTAGTTATTTCCTACTGGCTATAGACTGGCTATATTTCAGAAAGTTTACCAAATGAACCACYAACTGGTCTTGATCCAAAAGGAACTTGCTAGCTCCTATATTCCTATGAAGCCACGAGGAAACCGTAGTTTTATGTGAATGACACCTTGAGTATGATAATTTAACGCAAAAGTTGTATTAAAATTAAATCACATATCACATACTGCTTTTTCTCTAGATGTAATTATTTTAATATTTATAAATATTAATTTTAACATTTTACTATGCATATTTAATATCTATTTTTAAACACTTCTCTATATCTTAACTTTAGCATTTACAATTTAGTATTAATATTTGTAATTTTCTTTCCTTTGTGAAAGGAAGTTGGATTGGTTTGGTGAACGTCTGGAGGTTTTTTACTCAATAGGACCTTCAATTATACTTCTCATTTTGTTGCAGAAAATTTGGCATGTTGTTAAACAGTTTTTCACTTATGGATGATAATAAGCTTACAGGTAACAGGAAACACTTTTTTACTGTGAGAGTGACCGAGCACTGGAACAGGTTGCCCTCAGAGATTGTTGAATCTCCATTCTTGGAGATATTCAACAGCCTTGTAGACGTGGTCCTGGGCAACTGGTTCTAGGTGGCTCTGCTTGAGCAAGTGGGTTGGACCAGATGATCTCCAGAGGTCCCTTCCAACCTCAACCACTCTGTGATTCTGTGATTATCAAAATCAGAGCAATACATCCGTGTTTGTTGCCTTTACATAACATGCTGATGGAACCCTACAGCAAATGCATGTAGGACAGGATGGTGTAGCAGTAGGTAGATGAGAAATATGATGTAAGAAATATTACTGAAAATTTCAGTAATAGTATTTAAATATTTTTAAAAGTAGTTTTTTTTTCTATGTTTTTTGTCTAATATGGATTCTAAGGTTAAAAGACTTCATGTTTCAAAAAGGGGGCAATTACAGTTCTGTTTTTCTTTAGTTTCCATATTGGGAACCCCGATATCACCATAGTATAAATACTCCAGAAAAGGATAATACCATGCTTTCTGCCTCAAAAGCTCATTTGGCACGTCAGACATTTAACCCTCACCTTTCTAAAGTGGTCTCCTTTTTATGTCAGCTCCAGCGGTATTCCTAAAATAATAATGAAAAGAAAAATACTAGTAATAGCGTTAATCTTGTTCTCGATGTCTTACTTTTATTTATAAAATGTGCATTATAGTTATTGTTTGCCAGAATGAGTCAAAGTTTTAGAAAAAGCTACAATACAGCTCTTCAATAACCGGGGAATTTTCCTGAAAAATTCAGAAGTTCTGTGCTTATGTAGATAATTATGGGATCCTGTTTTAATAAATCATTAGAGCTTTAAGATAAAATGGTTCAGAAACAAAAATGACATCTTCTGCATCAAGTAATTAAAAATTGAGAGCTGGATTAACTGAAAAAATGCGTTTGTTCATCTGAAGTGTCATTTACAATTAAATAGGTAAGATAAGTTACTAACAACAGGCCCATTGTTTGTTTTACTGCTGAATCCAGTATCAGTGAATCAGACTATTAATGACAAGATTTTCTGCACCAGTAAACAACCTCTCTAGAAGAATATTAACATTTACTTGCTGAAGGAATAAAAAAAAAAAAAAGGGCAACTGACAAGAATCCATACCGTATTAGTTGCATAAACAATTTGCACAGAACATATTCCTATTTTCTTCAGATATGTCTTTACATTTCCTCTAGAAAAAAATGTATTTATTTAATACCAAGAACTATTGTATATGCTTACCYAGGAGCAATAGCCACTGAACAATCAAGCACTATGTACACCAAGAAGGATTAAAAAAAGAAAAAATTCAGCTTTCCAGTAAAGACAAATTACTTAAAAAGCAAAATAACTTAAAAAAGTAGTCTTGAACACAGTGCTTTAAATTCAACACATTTAAAAGTGAATTTTTAGTGTAAAAGGGGCTGGTTTGATATCTTGAAAGAGTGCATGGTTGGTTTCATTCAGGGAATAGACACATAATTGTCATGATTTAACCCTAGCCAGCAACTAAATACCACACAGCTGCTCGCTCACCCCCACCCCCCGCTTCCAGTCAGACTGGGGAGAAAATTGGGAGGGAAAAAGTGGGAAAATTCGTGGATTGAGATAAAAACAATTTAATAATTGAAATAAACCAAAGTAGAACAATAGTAATAATAATAACAACAACAATAATAGAATATACAAAGCAGGCAATGCACAATGCAACTGTTCACCACCCACCGACCGCTGACCAGCCAGTTCCTGAGCCATGAATCCCCCTTCCCAGACCACGCCTCCTAGTTTATACACTGAGCATGATCTCATATGGTCTGGAATACCCCGTTGGTGAGTTGGGTTAGCTGTCCTGGCTATGCTCTCTCCCAACTTCTCCTGCACGGCAGAGCATAGAGAGGTGAAAAGTCCTTGACCAGTGCAAGCACTACTTAACAACAACTAAAGCATCAGTGTGCCATCAACATTCCTCTCAAACCCAAAACACAGTACCACACCAGCTACTAGAAAGAGAATTAACTCTATCCCTGCTGAAACCAGGACAATAATGAAAAGCAATAAGATGTACCATGCCACTCTGTATATTGTGTAAAGCAAGACATAATACTTAAATTAACTTTAGCTTCTGGGTATGTCTCAGAAATTTTAGTAGAAAATAAAAGGTTATTCTAGAACAAAAAATTTGCTATGAGCTCACTCTCATCATACGATCTGTATGGCAGTAAAATAAAAACTGTCAACATAAAGAGTTTAAACAAAAATCCGAAAAGATATTAATTTTTTTAATTTCCTTTTTTTTTTTTTTAATGGAAGAGTCCTGGATCCAGTGGAATTCATAAGCTAACACTTCCCACCTCAAAACCCTTTTCTTTAATTAAAAAAAAAAAAAATTGGATTGTGATTCTTTACAATAGAAGTGKATTGAGGGTTTTTTGGTGTTTTGGTTTGGTTTGTTTTTCAAACAAACTTATAATTTTATTTTAAAATGGCAGAGGGATGTGATATAAATAATCATATAATTAACTTGAAAAGACAAGATGCTTAAAAACTCATTTATCTTTTCCAAACTCTACCATCTGGTGCAATAAAAGACAATACCACTYCACAGAAACACGTTTTTATGTCTTTTGACCCACACAGCTTCACTGGAAACCATTGTTCATGGGAATGTAGTGCAAGCTGAAAGGAATTGGAAGTGATGAAGAGAAAAATGAAGTGATGGCCTATTTTCTGGATTCCCATATGCTGTGCGGCCACCAGAGGAACATACACACAGGTGGTATTCAGACAGCACCTTGTTTTGAACTGCAGAGCTCTTTCTGGAACTGGGGTCTTGGATTTAGATCTTCAGTCTCAATAGATAACCTGTTCATGTCCAGATCCTGCATCAAAACATCATAAAGATGTGCACCAGCATTCCCCAGTAACATTTTTGTTTCCAGGGAAGGGAAATTTCACATAGACAACGTGGAATAAAGCCATGGTGTGAGAAGTGCCTATTGCTCAGGCTCTTGTGTTTATCACATATCAGCTGCATGAATGTAAAAATTTTGACAGAAAAAAAATTTTCTTTTTTCCTAGGAAAAAAGTGTCCTGGTTTTGGCTGGGATAGAATTAATTTTCTTTCTAGTAGTTGGTATAGTGCTATGTTTTGGATTTAGTATAAGAAGAATGTTGATAACACACTAATGTTTTTAGTTGTTGCTAGGTAGTCTATTTTTCAAGGACTCTTCAGTTCACATGCTCTGTGAGGTGCACAAGAAGCTGGGAGGGAGCATAGCCAGGACAGCTAGGCCAGCTGGCCAGTGGGGTATTCCATACCATATGATGTCATGCTCAGCATATGAGGCTGGGGGAAGAAGAAGAAAGTGGGGGACGTTCGGGGTGATGGCGCTTGTCTTCCCAAGTAACYGTTACGCGTGATGGAGCCCTGCTTTCCTGGRGATGGCTGAACACCTGCCTGCCCATGGGAAGTAGTGAAGGAATTCCTTGTTTTGCTTTGCTTGCGTGCGCGGCTTTTGCTTTCCCTATTAAACTGTCTTTATCTCAACCCACGAGTTTTCTCACTTTTACCCTTCCGATTCTCTCCCCCGTCCCACTCGGGGGAGAGTGAGCGAGCGGCTGTGTSGTGCTTAGTTGCCGGCTGGGCTTAAACCACGACAAAAAGCTAGCTTTTTTCTTCTAGAGAGAAGAGATCCTTTTACCCTTGACAACTTCTCCCATGTCCTGGTGTCCCACACTTTCACTGAGGTCTCATTTTTCTGCTTTGCCCACTTGCCTATTGGGGAGAGAAGGAGCTCAAGCCTGGGTCCCATAGCATTGACAATATCACCGCACACCACCTGCATACGTATCACAGTAACATTTTAACACGCATTTTGAGCTGACATTTGATCTAATTCTTGCTTATTCCTAACTTTCTTTTTTTTGGAAGGTCACTGACTTCAGAAAGGGTATCATGCATTTTAACATTGTAACTTAAGTCTATCCACTGAACTGCAAACTAATATACAGTATAATACACTGAATTTTAACTGTGGAAAATAATCCCATTCTCAGTAAAGCAAACAAAAGGGTCTAGTATGAGAAGACTCTCTCATCTTTAATTTACAAGACATAGTCAGAGATTGTATTGTAACTATTATTTTGCCTAATGCTTACAAAAACTACTCCTCAAACATTTCACATACAGACTCTACTAGAAAGAGGACATTAGAGGTACAAATTCAGGATTTCATATTAAAATTTAAATACATGCTCTCTATTATTCCAAATTAAATACAGATAAAATCTTTGTCTTCTTGGGAGGGTTTTATAAAAAATTAATATGCTCCTTGAATTCAATATTAAAAAAACACACATTAGTTTACAAACATGGGTATTGGATTTCTATTGGCTTTCTTCTTCAAAGCTGTTGATGAATTAAGTGATCAATAAAGCTCTAGAAAGCTTTAGAATTTAGTCTTACATAAAATATAACCAATAATAGTATGACTAGGTTAACACTTCAAATGCAGAAAATTGAAAATATAAGCAAATCCTGCATCTCCTTCTTCCTACATCCAAGATTGTTGCTAATATTAACTGAGCTGTGTTTTTGCAATCAATATTTTCAATTTTAAAATGAGATTATTTGGGATAACATTTGTACCTCCATGTGTGTATAAAACACGAGTATCAAATATAAGAAAAAAAGTGGTAAAYAAGAACTGCTAGAGCTATTAAATTTTACCCAAAATTTGAGGAATTGATTAGTAGTTGCAACCATCACTTTCATGCATGTGCGCCTATAAATCCTCTGTAGACCATAAAACATTGGAGYTTCATCCAGATTTCAAACTTCTAGCATAATGAATGTGGCCTTGTGTCACAATAAAATGACTATCTTCATCAGTGTCCACACCACTGAGTAACATCAGTAATCACTCTTTTTACATTACCTAAATTTGACTTTTTCTACTACATTGAAGAAAATGATCTCATTTTTTGAACAGGAGTCATAATAGACCAGTCTCCTTCCAAATCTGACTGCATGACAATTACATAGTCTGATAGGCCAATATCAAAATAAGGAACTTTGAGGACAAAGAATCATGGGAAAACTCAGGAATGACCTGGAATATTCAACTGGTATGTCCCAAAAGCCAATCTAATACTCTAATCCAGGAACAACCCCTTCACTTGAAGAAAGCCATTTGATACTGTTCCTCATGTCTCTTAATGAAAATTGKATCGATAAAGAATCTCACAGCATTTACTTGACTTCTGCAAAGATTATGTCAGTGAATATTGATTTATAGTTTAAAAGCACAATGCATTAAAGGCAGCATACTAATGCCAATTATTGTTATTGCAGTTAATACGTTCTCAGTACATGCGATACATAATTTTTGAATACCAGCAGTTTTCCAAATACTTTGTCTATTTGTCTTATTTCCAGTAATTTGCAAATAAGGAAATAGGTAGCAAAATATTTTACAGATACTATTACTAACAAATAATTCAGTCAGTACTCCTCATTACTATGGATATTTTACTAATATTTTGCTAATACTTCCTTTTATACAACGGTAACAGAAGACAGGCAATAACAATCAAATGTGAGTATACAAAATATGATTGGATCCAAGAATTTCTTAAGAATTTCTGTACAGGAAAAAACACAAACAAGTTATGGTAAAAAAGGCCAAACACATTCTTTTAAATCATTATTTCTATGTTATTATTTAGTATCTGCTGTTCCTTCAGAGTTTGTGTGTGGAGTGATCACATTGCAGTATCATCTTCTGGATAAGATGTGGGGAAAAAAATAGTCGATCAAGTAGAACATATAATGACGGTTGATGCATACCTTCACTATAAACTGTTTGCCTTGCTCAGTAATAGATTTCTCAAAAAAGACCACGTGGAGTGTGTCTGCTCTCATATAGCTTCTTCCACACAGAGTWCTGTAGGTGAATTTGGTTTACAGGTCTCTTATTACTACATTTCAGTCTGAAATCACATGGTCATCTGCTGTATTTTCTGGCTATGTACTGATGTGGTAGGACACCGTATATAAAAATTCACACTGAAAAAAATTAAAAATCTTAATCCTTAATTCAAAATCAATTCAGCCAATGATTTAGTATACTAAGGTGTTAAAAACCACGGCAAAATAAAACAACATATAAAACCTCCATAATTTAAGATTAAAGCATTTTTACCTGAGAAGAGATAGATACTTAACATATGTGTGTACATGTGTATACATACACACACATGCACACACATACACATTGTCGTGGTTTAAGCCCAGCCGGCAACTAAGCACCACACAGCCGCTCGCTCACTCTCCCCCGGGTGGGATGGGGGAGAGAATCGGAAGGGTAAAAGTGAGAAAACTCGTGGGTTGAGATAAAGACAGTTTAATAGGGAAAGCAAAAGCCGCGCACGCAAGCAAAGCAAAGCAAGGAATTCCTTCACTACTTCCCATGGGCAGGCAGGTGTTCAGCCATCCCCAGGAAAGCAGGGCCCCATCACGCGTAACGGTTACTTGGGAAGACAAGCGCCATCACCCCGAACGTCCCCCACTTCCTTCTTCTTCCCCCAGCCTTATATGCTGAGCATGACATCACATGGTATGGAATACCCCATTGGCCAGCTGGCCTAGCTGTCCYGGCTATGCTCCCTCCCAGCTTCTTGTGCACCTCACAGAGCATGTGAGCTGAAAAGTCCTTGAGAAAGTAGACTACCTAGCAACAACTAAAAACATCAGCGTGTCATCAACATTCTTCTTACACTAAATCCAAAACATAGCACTATACCAACTACTAGAAAGAAAATTAATTCTATCCCGGCCAAAACCAGGACACACATACATATCTGGTGGAGAAGGTAATGCTTCTCCAATATTGCTGATAGGATCAAGATATGCCTATTAATTTTCCGTTTCTGTCACTTCTGTAAAACTCCATCAGTCTTCAGGAAACTATACGCTACACCATAGGTTATTCCAGCATGCTGTTACTTGTGTCTGAGACTTCAAATAGCACATATTAATTTTATAATATATCAAGTGAATATACTGTCAACACAGGCAGTCCAGCAGAGTACACATAAGTCCATTCTCACCAGGTTTTAAATATAGCCAAACAAGACAATTTAAACATTACCGTAGAGTTTCTAATACTCTACAAGAACTGAAAATAAAAATCATCAAATAAAGCCATCTGCAAAGCCATTTAAATAAGCCCTTGTTGATATCCCTAAAGAGATTTGATGTCAAAGTGACTTTATTATTTATTGCAAATGTGTGAAAATCATCTTGATTTTATGGTGAAAACTGTACTCTTATTCAGCATTACCAGGCACATCAACAAACACACACTCTCAAGTAGTCTATTCAATAAAACATTRGAATAGCTTTATTTTTATTTATTGTTATGCGCTTTTACGATCAAATGTACAAACTGAATTCCTTTAATTATTCCTGCATAGTAACTTCTGAGGAACTGCAATCAATCCTATGAGAATGAAAATAAGAAACAAATTTTAGGGAGAATTTATTAGCTGGATAAAAAAGATACATCTGCAACAACTAGTTGTAAAAAARCTATTACAAGGTCATTTGATTCTAAACTGTAAAGAAAGATTTCCTGGAGCTGAGCAGTACCATTATTATCACAAGCATCATTACTACTGCTAACAACGGAGTTATAGGGAGAATAAGGAACATGGATCATATTATTAGAAATATGTATCAAGTTATCACATCGTGGATTACATTATTATACTTTGAAAACAAGTTATTTTTTTAATTATTGATGCCTATTTCAATGTCTGATTTCATCACTGGGCAAAATTGATTATGAAACAGCCAAAAAAGACATGAAGGCTTTTATATTTTACATACCTGTTCCTTAAAAAAAAGCTAAATAACATGCCTAGTTTGTTTAACCTCATTTTTCTCTCACTTCAAGCTAAGATCTACAATAYAGATATTTAGTATTTCATGTACTTACTATCTCATGGTTTTGTTATCATGTCAGAGACTTTAGAATTGTATACCATATTCTTAATTTCTGTAATTGTCTCTTACTGCCTTTTATTTTAGTGCTCTCCAAATAGCTTTAAAAATGAAAAAACAACAAACAAACACACCCGCAACCCACCCCGCTTTGCATCTTATCAGATGTCTGATTTCCCAGCACAAACTACTTGAGAGAATATTAATCCTGTACCAGTTTTGTAACAGCTGTAGTACTCATTGGGAAAGACTGCTTATAAGAAATCCCTTCTAAATATTTTACCGTGCTAAAAGTGTTTGGTCAATAACTGGTTGTGTCTTACCACGGGAAATTGCTTTTTTTATCACGTTCAAACAGATTAAACCGATAATGGATAAATGGTCACCTTTCATAGAGGCATGTTTTAATACATCATTGCCTCTAAATCAATCTAAAATATTTTAAAATTGCTCTGATGTTATCTGACTATCCATTTAGACAGAAAGGCTAAATTTATACCGCTGTAATGAAACTGATTCTAAATGAGTGAATCTGATTCTGTTTTCTCAAAAGGATTGTTCAAGCAACAGTTAATCAGATAACATTTCCACATAGCCCCCCATAAGTTTTCAAGTTTTTATTCTTGTGGTGAGAAGACTATTTAATTCTCGAGGTCAGCTCTTGGGGTGGGGCAGAGTGTGTATGTTTGTTTACTATTTTTATAGAACGTTATTTTCAATTTTTGAGTAAAGTATAAAGACAGAAAATAATTTGTCTATGCAGAATTTTGTTAATGCTAATTCTTGGTTAGGATTACTTCTGTTTTGGACTTCTGAAGTTGAGATCACTTTTTAAGTTGCCTAAGCATTGCTATTTTACAAGTAAAGAGAAAAACAATTTCTCTAGGAATCCAAGCATTTTTGAGCTTTCCACCAGCTTTTTGCTACAGTGGTTGTATGCAGGTAACTGTAATAAATAGATTCTCAGGCTTATGTAATTTCTTACTCTACTCTAATTACAATGACTTTGTGATGCTATTTCTGATTTTATATCTGAGACTATATCACCAAACCAAACATAAATGTTTATAATAAAGTATGTAGAGATAGTGACTCCAGATCGTTCTCAGCTTGGTTAAAAAAAAAGTGACCAAATATATTTGTCCTTCCCAAGTTAGGAAGTTAGGCAAAGATTTTATGACTGCTATATAGCCAAGATTTTACCTTTTATCCAAAGATTTCTAATTAAAACAAACAAACAAACAAACAAACACACAAAACCTATAAAAATAAATAGACATCTGTGAATCTCAGTCAACGTATACTTGCTCAAAATAGAGACATGACTTGTAAGAATTACTGATAAGTAGAACAGAAAACACTTTTATTGTGATGAAATAGTAGTATCGTTGTCATGTTAACATAATAATAATCTCTTTTGAATGGTGTGTGTTAAATTGGAGGCATGAAATTTAGATAAACAGGGGTCCCACAGTAGCATATCCTACATTTCCTTTCTTATTTCTCCTGAACTAGCTTTCTGTCACTTTATCAAATGCTCTACATCCTAATCTTGTTTCTCATTACATACTTCCTTTATCTTACATTTGCTTTGAGAGAGCTTACTGTATGAAAAAAAAAAAAAATAAACAAAGGACACCTAGGGCTCAGCTTTGAAATTACAACCAGCATGTTATAAGAAATAAAAGACTGACTGATTGCTTCAAGCATACAGATCTACTAAAGTCATTCTGTCCAGGAAATCAGAAAGGTCACACGTGCTTCACAGTTGGTAAAACTGTATGTGTCACAGGGTTTATCTAAATTTGCTGTAACTTGCTGTGTTTTGTCACCAGAGCTACCAACTATCCTGTCTGAGTGTGTGGGATTAATGACTTGGATAACAGACTGAAYGGTCACAAAAAACCTTAGCTGAGAGAATAACTGCTCCTGTAAGGCTGGAACTGGAGCTTGGGATCTTTTTTCCCCACTCTTTATAAATTAAATTAGCTCACTATAAATCTAAGATAAACAAATAATGCAATAAAAGTGTAAAATTTGTTCCTTTGCAAATCTCTCCCTAAAAATTTARGATATTTTGTTTGTTCCACTTTTCTAAAATTACAATCCATCAAAATTAATTATTAAGAAGTATGACAACAATTCCATACTTGTCAGCTAGTAAGCAGGAACTGGGTTTACTTATTAGAGCATTAGAGGTGAAAATACCTATTTGTTTTCCTTCTCATGGCACTGATGTCTGAATGAACAGTTACCAGTGCTTGGTTAAATATGGAGSGGAAGTGATAGATTCATGATGAGTAATCTATTATTTTTCCCATAGCAACTCTCTTGGTAGCAAAATTTTTGGTAAACCAAAATTTTAGAAGTTTCATTGATACTGTTTTCTGTGAAGTCTTAATAAACATACTGTATACAACAGAGGTTGACACAGTGTATAATTAGTATTACTTTTTCTGCTTTCTCTCTCTCTCATGATGACTGTAGAAAGATCAAAATTGAGAAGTCTACAGAGGCAAGAAAGACCTGCTTTGATGTGAAAATAATCCAGGGAGGATACGGAAATGGGCACTAGAATGGAAAGAGGCTGCTATAAAAGATCAAAAGAAATAGGTCCCAAAGAGAACTGGTTGAACAGCAATTGGATGTTTCCTTCTGAAGGGTCTGCTTAATGGTAATAGAAGTATAAATTTACCTTAGAGCTCTTTCCTTGTGCATACAAACACATTTATATTTGCATAAAGTTTTTTCAGAGAATTTTAACACCATTTGTGCCATATTGCGGAACTATTACACTTTAAAAAAAAAAAGCAGCACTGGATAGATATATCATACTACACAGGTATCATGTATTGCTTCAAGGGGTAGTAACTATAATAAAAACTTACACTGTTTAACTAGATATTGAGTTCATAAGAATTCATAATTCCCCTTCATATATAAGGACTATTAAAAGACAGAGGGTTGTTACTGCAAATTTATCTTAACTCATGCACAAATACTAACAAAATCTAAAATTATGATAGATGACTATTTTCTTTGATAGTAAAATTGAGTAGAGCTCTACTAAGATCAATGCTTTTGCAGAAGTTTGGCATGGGAAAGCTTGGATGCTCTGAACAGGATCTTTGTAGGATGTAATATAATTACTTACTGTAGCAATGTTCTTAACAATAGGAAATTTCCATTTATATTTCTATTTACATTTGCTCTGTGTTTTTAAACATAGCTGAAAAAATCAGTTTACTGAATAGCAGTATTATTTTCAGGGCCAGAAGTTTCTTTAAATAGCTGCATGTTCCTTTCTCTCTACTTGGAATATAAAATGTTCTATTTTAACAAACTGCATTATACTATAATCTATATTGTCATAAATATTACAGCCCATGTCAYGATGCTTTTGATAATTCTAGGAATGTAGCTTGGTTTCTGTTGCACACATTACCTTAGTTGCTTATTAAACAGTTTCCAAAAAGCAATCCAAATTTAACCAAAGTACTGCTATACTTGGTTCCATCATTTACATGCARTACTGCAGTTATGAATGACAGCTTTTCTCACATCACTCACAAATAACTGCATAGTATTCTTTTAGAGTTTTCTTGAATTATCAGATGTCTTTTGTATGATTATTATTAAAGGTCTATAACAATTATCATCTTACTCGAGAAAAAAACAACAAAGAAGGAAGCAAGTTTTCCCTGTGTGGAAATCAGTGGGAAGATTGTCCATTCCCTGACTTTGACTTAAACATGGTTCTGCAGAGTATCTTATTAGCTTACCTATGAAGTATTTGAGTCTATTGTGGACTCATCCAAGTAGAACAAAGTCCTACCTTTCTAGTATGAATAGGTGTATTCASAAGACAATTAATTTGAAAATTATTTGGATCGCCAAGTAAGTAAAGACTATTTCAATGATCCATTGATCTGTGGTTTTTTGGTTGTTTTTTTTTTTTTTGGGGGGGGGGGTGGTGTGTTTGTTTTGATATTTCAACACCTTTTTCAGAAAAATGGGATGACTTTTTAACATAAATAGCCTGATCTTTCCAATAATTACAGTTTATTATAAGCCACTATCAATGTATTATATCTTTAACATGCATTTAAACATGAACATTAATTATTTTTTTTCCATTGGATATATTTGTTAGTCATGAAAGTTACGCGGTTAGAGAAGAAAGCAATCCTGAAGGATGGAGCTTGTTTTCATTTCTATGAGTTTCATGTAACCATATTAATCATCTGGAAGGACATTTCTCTTTGAATTGACTACAGACTGGGCCAAGTCAACTAGTCTTCTAATTTAGGTACATTGGCTAAGTGAGTTACCCAAATTTCATAAGAAATCGATAAAACAGAAGAATTTACAATCATATCTCCCAAAACTTAATCTAGAAATCTAAGTCATCCTGTCACTATGAAAAGACTATAGTGGAGTTGTATTTAGAGTCATATGGTTGAAAGAAACAAAGAGAGATAAGCTATGTTCCTGCCTCCTCCTATTTTTGACATTCTCATTTCCTACATCTCTTTTCATCTTATTTGTGACAGACTTTTGTTTAAATTTTTCTGGAAGACCTCTAGTGTGAGGGACAGCATGCCTTCTCCAGGCAATTTATTTTGGTAATCTACTTTCTCTATTATTTTAAAAATGCCTTAATGTAGAACCTGAACCTTCCTTTTTATAGTTTAAACCCACTGCATCTGATAGTTTGCCATTAACGAGTAGAACAGATTTTTTACCTTTTTTTTAGGACATATTTATATGTTTTAAGTGCTTTATCATATATCTGCTTAATCTTCTCTTTTCTAACCAATGCCAGTTTGCACATTCTTTCTTATAAAGTGTTTAAGATTTTTTTGTTCTGTACACGTTTCCTCTGATCACTCTTAAGCTGATCCACAGTTCATCTGGTWGTACGATGCACCATGCTGAATGCAGGACTCCTGTTTAAACGTAGACTCAGGTCACTGGAGAATTCTAATCCGTGCATTTAATGTGCACACTACCTCTTCTATGACCTATGTCATTAATGAAAATATAAAATAGAAACCAGATTAATGAAAATTCCTCTCCCCAAGAAAAAAAGCTTTATATTCTTTTCATTTTCATGGTGAACTGTAACTGTCCTTTTAATGTGGAACTGCTGGGGTTTTTTAACATCTTGTTATAAACAAAGCCCATTATTCAGTCTAATGCATGATGTGTGTTACTTACCTGAGAGAGTGAATCCACATTGAAGAATTTGGTCGAAACATAAATATGCCATTCCTGAACTCAAACTGGTTTGTATATGTCTTTACAGCCATAGCGTAGTTAATCCACACTCTGATTATGAACAACATGAAATTGATTATATCAGTTCAATTTAACACTTTTCTGGAAAGAAAAAAAAGGGCAAGGGTTCTAATTTTAATAGCAAAAAAATCACACATGCTGAAACTATCCTTGACTTCCAAAATATAATAAACACTAGTATGTTCCCCTTACTTGCACGATACTGCACTCACTGTATGCTTACAGCTTTAGTTGTTTTTAATTAATTCACAGGAAGAATCTAACGTAAAACTGACTCATTTGAGTGTTGCTATTCTTTCGGATCAGTATTGCAGCTGCTATATTATTAAAAAAAAACCCTAAAGGATCAGTGAAACTATTTTTACTTGGAAAATAAATAAGACCAATCATTTTTTTGGTAAAGGTGCAATTTTTAAGAAAATTCATGGTTGGATGCCAACATTGAGGAAAATCTTAATGGAGAAAATTTAAATATCTGTACTTTTTTTAGTTTGAATGGTAGAATATATTTCTTCTGAATAACCTGGAAGTGTTTTATTTTTCTTTTTAAATTACATCAAAACTTTTTTTTTTAATGTATATGTCCTTTAAAACTATATTTCAAGTATGTTTACCCTTCTGCTTCTATTTCTTTTTTGCACTGTATTTTTCTTCAATATCAAGCAAATATCAATTTTACATCATATAATTGTCTATGGTTAGTAAAAAGCGAAATTATTATTTCTTTTTTACAAAGTAATTCTCAGGTATATATCATGTAAAGTTCTTCAGAAAGTGAAAGACCATATGTAAACTCATTATTACGTTAATTGACTGCAGTTGAGTTTAAGGCTATGAAATACAGAATGAGTATATTTTTTCTTCTCTGTTTTTGGAAGGCTTTTTCTGTTGTTTTTTTTTTTTTAAATGATTTATGAATATTTTAGTACATTAAACCTTTCTTTGATTTTTTCCCATTCTAAAGTAACTAGGAGAATGTTCTCTACCTGGATACTCTTTCAGACATGGCATGTTATGAACTCTTTGTGTTAGAATATCTTTGTCTTTCTCTTTTAAATTTTCCTCTTATTCTTTTGATCATTCTCTTTTTTCATCTTTCCTTGTGTACCTTTGGTATTTTGTCTATATTCTTTTACTAACTGGAGTTTATTCTTCACAATGTACGGCTGAGGTTTTGTTATTTTTAATGAAGCGTCATTTTTAGTTACCCTTGAAGAAATTAGCTGGCTGGAATTTAAAAGGCTATTCTGATACAGTGAATCATGTAGGATTTTTAGGATGTTTCAAAAAATGAGTGTAAATCAATAGCAAAATCAAAGCATGAAAAAAACCCCACAAAGCTAGGTGAGAACTAGCGTTATGAAAGAAGTTTAAGGCCTTTCTATAATCTCAGTCTAGTATCTGGGGAAGTAAAAGTAGAATATTTTGTAATTCGCTAGGCCTCTTAAAAAAGACCCTACATAGCTACAATAATTTAATATCCTCATCTGTTTCAACTGAATCAAGAGCAGGTTTTTATCCTTGATGTTAAGCAAATACTGACCTCTTCTTTCTTCCAATTAATCTATTTATTTCTTGCAGGAATTAAAAAAGAAAAAAAATCTCAAATAATTACTTACTAGGTATTATTAGATACGATCCAGTCAAAGAGTGAAAAACAAAAGCATGATCCACTGACTTACTTCAACCAAAAGCCTTTAACTAACTGGAAAAGGACATTTTTTTCTGATACAAGCTATTAAAATTAACTAGTTTCATGTACAGCCCAACTATCTAGTAGATATTTTGTCAAATCCAAACTTAATATAGCTATTATTTCCTGGAATTTATTTAATTCTTTCATCATCATTGAAAAAAAATAATATAGTGGACATAAATATCTGGAAAGTATGAAAACTGGAAGCCAGTATGGTTTAATGGGGATACAGGTCTGGACTTTCTCAATGCCTATTGGCAGACTATAATAGTGGTAAATTTTTCCCCATCAAAAAATACATAAAATTAAGAGCATGACATTTTCTTGGACCAGTGCAACATATCTTACTTAAACAACACTTCCTGAAAAATACATCTATTTTGTTGACACTATTGAAGCTTTAAGATGTTGGCATCTTAGGAAATCATGCCAGTTTTTCCACCRAGCTACACACTTTACTGCTGTTATTGTAACAGTTCTGATTCTTCCTGACCTCGTCTGGACAGGTCTGTAGACTGTATTTATTTTATGCCATTCAATACTTTTTAGCATTCTCTGCATTGCCTGGGAGTAACTGCAAATGCCTATACAATGATGTTGTTCAGCTAGTCAATTAAATCCTATAAGTGCAAGTTTCTGAACCTAGACTATTTGGTATTGCCTTTAAGCAGCTGTTGGTGCAGTGCTTTGTTGTCGTCATGTTTAATGCCTCCAGGAAGTTAAACGACCTTGTTCAGCACTAATTCAGGGATACCTAGAACAGAGATCTCTAGTCACACAGGTATTTCTATTCACTTTTAAAGATTTTTTATTGATTGACAAATGCAACTTCCTATCTTGTTTACAATTGCTTAATAAAAGAAATATAGTCCCTTGGAACGAATTCTCTCCAGTTGTCTGTGGATATGGAAGGTCAGTCTGATATCATTAGTTGATTTGCATGGGCATCCAGACAGAGAGTTTCTGATGAGTATCTGCAATTGTTATTGAGCTTAGGTTTTCCTTCTGCCAAGAGATTTTTGGGAATATGTAGAGTAACTAGAAAACATGCCGTAACTTTCAGAAGATAGACTGCTAACATGGGCTTGCCATTTTGCTCCTTCCTTTCAACTCACACATGTGGCTTTGCTACTGACAGATATGAAAGTGTGTGACTGAGGAAGAGAACAGGAGAAAAAGGGTAGATCTGAGATGCACTTGTGTCTTGTCCCACTATGGGACCGGGATGTGACTAGGATGCACCTCTGGATCCTAGAGGAGCACTTAGCTAAGAGGATCACCAGGGTCCAACCTAGATAACATTTAAGAAACTGTGGGATGTGATAGCAGAAGAGGTTACTGAAGTCCAATACRATGTGAATTGCCTGTTCTGCTTAGAGATCTGTGGTGTGATAGAAGGATGAGAGCTGGAGGTGTAACTGTAATGCGGTGTTGCAGAAACTTTAAAGTTTCATGGCATTCGTTGGGACTGCAGTTTGTCTCCGTAACAATACACCTTGTAACAATGCCCACAAAGAGCCAGACAACTTTAAATACTTACTAATTAAAGACACAGGTATGATTAGAGCATAAAGAAATAACTACTTTAAAAATAAAGGAAAAACAGTGTGACAGAACTAGTGAAAAAAGGTAGCTACAGATGAGAATTTGTTTTGTGGTTGATCTGGTCAAAACAAGTTGCCCCCTCAAACAGATTGAATAAAGCAGATATTATCCCATATAGTCACTCCCAAAATATTATGAACTGCATGCTTGCAATATCCTGAACTCAAATGTATTTAGGTTTTTGAAAGGTAGTATTCCTTGCAARTATTACAATAATACAGCAATAAAAAATACGTGAAAAAATCACATTTTTTGTCATTGCATTCTCTTCTGTTACATTTTTCTCTTCTTTTACTTATTTCGCTGAAGCATGATCATACACTTACAAAACCTTAAAACAGATTCTGGGTCAAGAAATATATAATTTATTAAGAACAATTTTTAACTTTCACTTCATTCTGGCAGCCCACCTGTCAGTCTGTTGAATTTATGTCTATAGTTTAGTTGTTTTGCTTAGTATTCTTGCAAGAAATGTGTCATTTGCTTGCTCACTATAGTCACAGTAATAGCTAGGGAAGTTTCTGTGGTGTCTTACCTAATTTTATATCAGGCTTGAATCTTACCATTCTGCAAGTAAAGAAACATTTATTTTAAAAGAGAGTATGCTGATCTGATACTGAAGAAATTTATGAAGAGGCAACTAATCTAGATTTGGAAACTGATCATATAGTAACTATGACAATTTTTTGTTTTTGACAACTGTTATCATCTAAATGCCTTCTCATATATTCAGACCATTAACAAGTATATAAGCTTGATTTTAATAAAATGAATAAATTTAATTAAATGTAGGAACACAAATGTGTAGTTTCAATCTTTGCTTCACAAATCACATTTCCACATACTTATTTACTACTAACACTGGCTCTTAAATTGTATTACAGTTCACTGTATTCATCTGTTTCATTTATTCATTTCATTTATTACTCAGCCCAAAGCTTTCTTTTCAGTGAAGTGAGGGCAATCCTATCAGGAATGAGTTATATTAACGTTCCAGGTGGAGCGGAAAATACTAGTGCTGTAGTGTAATACATTGATCTACTAACAAACTTCATGTCAAGGCACCACCTTCACATTTTTACATTTTCTAGCGAGATGTTCACTCTCTTGAGATTGGGCAAGACATTTGCTTCTTCCTATTTCTAGTTACTTTTTTATAGCAGGGGCATAATAATACTTTATTTCTGTGAACTTTTCTCAGTTTATATTGTATTCTCTTCAGTGCAGACCTGATCTCCTTTTATTCAGTATTTTCATAGACTAGCCCAACTGTCTTCCCTTTTCTGTATTTGAAACACTGTAGGTTGGAGAAACATCAATGAAATCATCAGGCTTAATTGCCGCACATCAAAAGTACTTGCTGTGTGACATAAGGCACCAGCTATCTCACTCAGGGCCTTTGAAACTCTTGTCAGAGATTTTCAGAGTACCCTGTTCTTTAACTTGAATCGCCTTCTCTGAGCTAAACTTGTAGTTATTTCAGTATCATATTAAGCATATAAAATGCAGTCATTGCATTATAATCTAATGTTCTTTAGGGAAAAAAAACAATTTGTAGTAGATTAATGAAGCATTTAGTTGATTAAAAATAAAGTTGTATAGATGCTTACTGTAACTTTCAAATATGGAAAATTGAACTCACATCTTCAAAGAAATTCTGTTATCTGAATATCTGTATAAATCTACCTCCTTTTATCTTTATGGAAACATATAAAATTACTAGCACATTCGGAGAGCTATTTAAGAGTCTGCATTTCCCAACACCCTAAAGATAAAGGACAGCTAATACCAGCTAGACACAGTCTAGAGTAAAGCTTACCATGCATTTACATTCCCCAAAAGTATGAACAAATTGAGGTCTAGTTGTGGTTGTGATATATTCTTTTCTTTCATTAATCCTTTAAAATGTTCACTCTCTGCCTAAAAGGCAATGCACAGGTCATTTACAATGTTTTCAGTATAAATTTCACGTTCTTCTTAGAGTGATATGGAGGAAGGACCTTTTTCTCAAACATATTCCGTGATTGGGAAAATACTCATTCAAGGACGCATCATTCCTCTCACTCTCATTCAGCTTCCTCTGGTTTTGATCTTATTTTTAGGCACCACTTTACCTAAGTGACCCAGGACACTTTTCTTTTTCTTTCTTTTTCTTTTTTTTTTTTTTTCTTCTCCAGATAAAACATTCACTGTCCCTAAGAGTTTATCTATTTAAGAATTCTGATTAGCTGCATCATTCTGCATAGTAAAGTACAGAAATTGTTTCAAAAGTTGGTACTCCCTCAAGTGTGGATATCCTTGGGAGCTAGGGTGAAAGAAGAGAGAAATGTCTAGAGAGGGTCACTCACTGATATTATGTCATGCAGCATAAATGCTTCTGGATCACTTGACATACACTTGATATCTTCCTAATTATATAGGGTAAAAGCTTATAAAAAAGGTGAAAAGGAGGTCAGGGAACTATTCACCTGTGTTTGAAAGTTGTAATTATTGAATTATATGGCAAAAATAGAAAGTATGATGAATATTATTTTGTCTACACAAAATGAAAAGACTCATTCAAGAGTATCTTATTTTCTTCTGTCACAACCCATTTGGTATTTGAACAGAACTGATATTTTTTTTACTAACTCATCTGATACTAGMAGTTATTTTCACTACTTACTACATTTCACTCACGTACCCAGTGCAAGAAATGACCTTGTTGAAGTCTAAGGGATTTTATTTTAATTTTTTTTTGTTTGGGTTGGTTTTTTTTTGGTGACAGGCTTTTTCTTGTGCCTGTTATGTAGCTGTTGCTTTTTGCTTTACTTCTAAAAAGTTTAACTGAAATGAAAATTTCTATGGTGCTGTTGATCTAATTTTTTTGGCTATTACTAAAATCCTAGTAAATGTTTAATCTGATGTTTATAGTATCATAATGCTTCACGGTAGGCAAAATCAAGGCATTCTTTTAAATCTGATTTCAGACTACACCCTGAACACAGTTGATTTGGTTTGGGGGTCTTTTGGTTGATTTTATTTGGTTGGGTTTTGTGGGTTTTTTAAATAAAGTCAATAAACACTAAAGAATTCTATTCTCACCTAGTGTCCTTGAGTGCCTTGTTGAAAACAAGGGGTGTTATGCACAGCATGAAAATCAGTGGTCTAGCCTTCTTCAAGTAGAGTATTGCCCAAGTAGTATGAAGTTAATGTAGGTTCCCTGATGCTGCAGGRGGAAGGGATATAGAGAGATAGGAATGGAGGGCTAGATCCTGGTATCTCTAAAGACAAAGAACTATGGAGATTATACGACAGAGATCTCACTTGTATTTGTTTCAGTGAACTTGATGATTGGTTATGAGAAAGTACTTTTAAAAAAGTATGTCTTAATGGAATTCTCGATGTTAAAATACTGTTTTCATCTATGATCAATAAATAGATAAGTGCCAGTTGCTT
>JASVER010000039.1:1054540-1087966 GCA_030449065.1 Oceanodroma leucorhoa
GTGTGTGTTATATATAGAACAGGGTTTTAACTGTTTCCCAAATTCTTCTGCATTCCCCCCCGTCCAGCTTTTATTGTTACACTGGCAGAAATAATAATAAAAAAAAACAAGTCTATACCTTCTGGCCAATAAAATGTTGATTTTCATAAAATACTATAAGCATACTTTCTGGCTTCTGTATGATATGGTAGCAATGAACAAGAGACAGCGATCACTGATTGTGATCAAATGAGCAACCACATTTTTGTCTACTTGGTCCTCAGACATTCTTTCCATTCCTGTTAGACTTAAAAATTCAGTATTACTTATGACTGGGCTTTTACCTATAGAAAGTGGAAGAGTAATATCTTGGATATCAGGTACCAGCACAATGCACCAGGGTAAAGGTACAACAGAAAGCTAATTCCTCCAAAACTCTGAAATACTTGCAAATATCCTAAGCTTTGTTGCTACTCCCTAGTCCATTAAAGCTGAGCAATGTTTGATCCAGACACTGTTATTTATACACGTATCTGCCCAGACAAGATTAGAACAGCCTTCCTTCCAAAAGGCATATTCATCAGAATAAATTATAAACAACCAATCCTACATTAATCAGGTGACCACTGCAGATAAGACATGGCTCATACTGTTCACACTTTTATGAAAAACATTTGAATCACTACAGATTTGCCTTCCTCCCTGTGAAAGAACAGAGAAAAAAAAAGATATCTGTTTCTTACAAATATTTGAGGTCTACTTTAGGGATGAAGATCAGTAGCTTATCCTTTCCCAAAGTAAAATTCAATTCCAAACTTACTTTTGGTTCCCATCCCATGTCTAAGAAAACTCATAGGTAAACATGATGAGATTTTTACCAGCAGTAGGTGTTAATTAATAACAAAGGAGGTTGTCTGCTTAGACTAAGCAGAGTGAAAAAAGAAAGTGGGAGAGAGAAAAAAAAATTAATGACAGTGGACTCAGGTTATATTTCAGTGCTTGTATCCTTTGAATCTTCAGTATATTTTGGCACAATTTTTTTTTTTTTTTTTAATAATCCTTTTCACAAAAGTGTGAGTGAAAAGCTACATGAGAACAAAGCTGATACAGGAAAAAGCTAGTATATTATGTCTGTGAGTATATTTAGGATGGAAATTAAAGGAATATCGTAACAGCAAAAATGGATTAAAAAGTCTAATTAATTCTAAAATTATATTTGAGAAATTTATGGATAAATTTTGATTGTCTATGATTCTAAGGGACTGGATTGGATGATCCAGGAGGTGTAATGTTCAAAGGACTTAACATCGCAAGACTTTACAGTTACAAGAGGTACTTCCACTATCAAAATTCTTAAGTATGAAAGTACTGTATTAATCCTTCAGTTCAACAAGACACTTCAGACTGAATTAAAGTATATGCAAATAGTGCTAGTAATGGGATGATTTTTGTGCTTACTTCTACAAGGGGAAAAGGGCAGCTGACTCTTTTAATAGGTAATAAGCCATAAATATTTGTTTGGTAGTCAGAAAATCTGTATGATACCTCAGCTAGGGATGCTGCGTTAGAAGAGATGGAGATCCTTAAATTTTGGTGCTTTTGTTACCTATCCCATTTTGGATGAACATGATATAAAAAGTTCTAAACAAAGAAGAAAACTCTGCACTAACTTCAGAAAGACAGCAAAATGTGAGCAAAATATCAGCAATAATATACCATATTAAAATATGTGCTCATCGCTTTGAATTTTCTTGTGATAGCTTTAAACATAATACACAGTCAGTATTTGATTTTCAGGACCTATATTCCTTTTACAATAAAACCAGTGATTAACTTGAAATTATTTTGTGTGGTGGGACTGAAATGAATTGTCTGCATGAATCAATAACAGCTTTTTTTATCAAACACAAGTTTAAAAGATCAAGGTAAGCCTCATCTGTCTTGCTTAGACCTGAGCACTGCTTGCTGTTGTATCTTGAATAAAAGATTCTAAAGTGTTTATCACCGGATAGCATAGTTTGGTCCTGGAAAACTACTCCATATGACAAAAAAAAAATAAATCTAATTAGTAGAATTTAGTGAGATGCCATGTTTTTTAGAACTGTTAATTGAAGCCTGAAAGACTGTAGGTACCAGTCCCCCTTCTGGCTGCGTGGCTACCYGGGGGGCAGCCTGCAGGCTGACGCTGGATGCCCTGTACTGTGCCGGGTCGTGCTCTGGCACTGTACTCTGGAAGGGCTGGCAATGGGCTGCCTTATCAAGAGATAGGGACATATAGAAAAAGATCAGTTAAGATGAAATTTATTGACTTAGATACATTTGTTTTTTCTTTAGCTTTTCCACTACAGAATCTCAAAGCCGGATGCAATGGTTTTGGCTTTTTATTAAAAATCCGTGAACTTGAATCCCTGAGCAGGCTTTTAGCTGTCCTGTCATTAATGGGTAAGTTAAGTTCTGCAGTACAGGTGGTCAAAAAGTCATCTAATGGATTATTTTCTGTTACCGAATTGTCAAATATATCTACTTACCACTCCACACAGTCTGTTCTACTGAAAATTTTAATTCCCAAATCAGGTGTTTCAAATTATAATATTAGGCACTGGAATCTTTTACTGTGGGCATGGTCATTAAAGGAAAAAGGGAAAAGCAAGTAATTTATTTTAAATAAGAAACAGTGGATATGTACAAAGTTTCATTTTTCACTCGTTTTTGTTGAGAAGTTGAATAAAATTTTTGTTTTTCTGTCTGCTGATTGGAGTTGGCCTGCATCACTTTTGTTTTTAAGATTTCTTCTAGTAAAAGTTAATTAGACCACAGAAGGTAGGGCCAGATCTACAAAGATATTTAGGTCCCATTTAAATGTACCAAAGTTATAGGATTAAAAGTCTTGTGGGATTTTCACTGTTGCTATCTTTTTTTTTTTTTTTTTCCCCAATGATGTGTTCAAATGAGGCAGCCTACAGCTAACACTTCGGAAAGGATCATTTTGAGCAGTGAGTAGTTTGAAGGCAATCCATTAGTACAACAATATTTTTCCTGCTGTGACAACGCTGCCACTATGTATCTGTTCTAGGCAAGGAAAGACCCCAACAGCTTTAGACCTTTCTTGCTTCCTTTTGAAAACTGGTCATTCCATGTACTGAAGATACAATACTCTTACTCCATCTTATTTGTTTTCTTCTCATTTGATTTACATTACTTCCCTGACACTTTGAAKTTCTTTATGTTAGCTCACATATGCTGCTAGTGTTCCTTCCTTTTCCCTTTTCCAGAAAGCTTATACACTGAAGATTGGAAATGAGTGGTAGAGAAGAACCGAGTCTTTACATGTTGTGGCTAGCCAAGAAAATCTCTTTCATGCCTGTAACAAGCAACTTTTGAAAAAGCAAAAATAAGTGAGAATAAGCTTTTCATTCATTTTATATTTCCAGGATCTCCCTGAGATTAAGAAGAATAATTTTGACTTTATCATGTGGATGATGACTAAAAATACACTTAACTTCCGTATTCTGGTGTACTACTAGTGTGAATACGACTTGCGTTAAAGCAGGCAGCTCCAGTTTCATTAATACATCCTCTAATATTTTCCAAATTTCACTTTCAAATCCTGATAAAATCTGTTTCTTAAAATCTCAACAACCTGACATTCCACATAGGAACTAAATAAATGCAACAGGCTATGAGAGCAGGTCATGGTTTACATTCTCATAGATAACTTTCTTTTCTAGCTTGAATAACACTGAGTATGTAAAAGATAATAATTTTGACTTTTAAGAATGGAAATTTTTAAAAAAAAAAAAGTCCATGAGTAAACATCTAAAATAGTCAATTCCAAATGACAGTAAGGCAAATTAATTAAACTGCATTCCAGTGATCTAAAAACATAAAAATGCAAACATTCAATACTATGTGTAAGAAATGTACTGATATATAAAATAATATTCAATAGTTACTAAAACATTTTTTCCTGAATAAAATTCATCTGCTCTGCTGAATTTAAAATATGACAAAATGACCAAACATAATGGACAGGGACAGAAAAGGAAACCATGGAAAATATTTTTCATTGCCCAAAGGGCATTGGATAATTTTGTTAATACCCACAGAAATAGGACTACTGATAAAGCATCTCCATGCTCTTATAATGTAGTACATATAAAGATTTTTTTAAATGTCATACCCTATTTTACGTATTCCAACAAAATAGAATGTTTCCTCTTTTTCCATGGAATTGATAAAACCCATTGCATTTTGCCAACTGCCTGCAATAGTTTTKTTTTTGATCAAACTCTTAACAGTAAAATGTTTGGTTTATACTTATGCATTGCAGCTTGGATAGAAAATTGACTGATTGTATCTGAACTGTGTCCTCACTAAGCCTGGCACAGGTGAAGCCATTTTGCATATGTCTGAAGCATGTTCATCCTGTTCTGTGACTACCAAGGACTGCCTCACTTATTTCTGCCTGCACAGCAGTGTGCATGTACATGAAATATTAATCTTCTTTAATCTTGTCCTTCCCCCATTTTTGACTTGTAACTCATAAAAGCTATCAATTGCCAATACTATCTTTGTGATAATATGTCAAGTCCTGAATGTTTCTTCCCATTCTTCTGTCATGTACCACTCTGTATGAATACCTTTTTGTTGGTATTAATGCACCAGCTTACCTGAATACAAGACAGTACTGCACCTGCAGAGTCTCTTCTTGATTCAGAAAATAACGTGACAGAAGAAAGCAATAGACAAAGCCTCTTATGAAGGCTAGACATGTAGCTAGAACAGATTATCAAGTTTGTGACAGAATTTGCGGACTCCTACTTTACTTTGTGTTAGATAATACAGAATTTTAGAGATAAAATGGAAAGTAGTAATAAGAACACCATTAATACAATCTGTCACTAAATTCAGTGGAAAAAAGTCCCTGTAACATCAGCAGGATGAGACCCACTGGTGTACCTTTTTGAATTTTCTGGGCACAACTTTAGCCAGTCCAACCTTACATGATATTTTCTATTTCTCACCTCTGTCCATTTTTAGTCAGACACATCACTTTTCATCTTCCTCCGTCTTTTCTATTAAATGGATAAGTATGATCATTATCTCCATATCCTCCTGGTCCTTCATCCTCTATGCTGTGTGGCATGACTGAAGTCTCCCATCAATCACAGTTGCATAGAGCCTGTGCCTTCACCCCTACTCTGTCTGTATACAGTTTCTATTACACTTTGATGTCAATTCAGTTACTGAATTAAGAACTTAATCCAAAATATCTCATATCCTAATCTTTTATTCCAAAATATTTTATGCGTTGCTATGTACCATGAGATGTACTGAAGTCTAAGACAATTATATATACTCTGCTTTGCTATTGTCAGGTCTCATTGTCATTTCCCTGTGCAAATTAATCAAATTAGTGATGCACGACCATCTTCTTATTAATCATATCTGACAGGCTAGCAATCCCTGACCGTACTGCACCTGGACAAATAGTCTTTGTCTTTGGAMTTTTTAAAACCATGATGAAAAATAGAATTCAGAACGCTCTCTCTTACCACCACCCTAGAATCTTTTTGTTTACCTGAAAGTAGTATAGGTGTGTAAAGCTATTATATCTCAGAAGCAATACCTCAGCCATCAAAATATATTTTTCAGCGATGGAGAAACTAMTATCTATATCATCTGTCAAGGTACCTGAGTGCTTTAAATGGAAATGACCTTTTTGCTTTATTTTATTAGCTTTCCATTTTGGAATAATCAAAAGTGTTACAATTATTCATAATGATTTTTCTGTTTTCATCTATGGTGAGTTGTTTGTTTCATTAATTATTCCTCCCTCTGGGAAAAAAAGTACCTGTTTTTTTGAGATCTCCTAATAAGAATCATGACAAGTTATTTTAAGACATCTTAGTTTCTCACAGTGTAAAATTCACCATATAAAAGTCCTGACAAAGTTCTTTTTTTCCTATAAAGACTCAAATGAAAATTAAGTGATATGTAGTCTGTGTGTTGTGTAACCATGTAGCCCTGTAATACAGTATTGTCACTGCTAGTGACAGGCCATAGGTGTGGTGCTGAATTTGCAAGGCCTCAGGCCTGAGTCTTGTCAGGTTTGCTCCGTCTGAACTTTTCTTGATCTGCCTGCAGCTTTGTTTTACTTGGTGTAGGTGTGACACTAATTTCTCTACTTGACCAGGTATCTATGGCTAATTTGTTTTATTTTTGTTTATCTTCACRTGGTACAACCATAGTTCTACAGCAGCAATAAGCGTTTATTCTATGAGTGATACCTGCAACTCTTAACACAATGATGTAGTATACAGATATACTGCCCTGGTATGTACAATAGGAAAGGCCTTGAGAAGCTGAGACACAGTGCAGGGTAGAGGAGTACAGGCATAGAGTGATAAAAGATGGGGCATAGGTCTGGCACTGGAAAGCCCACAGACAAAAGTAATTCATAAAGGGTCAGTTAAAGAAATGTAGATGAAGGTGGAAAAAAATGGTTTTAGGGGTAACAAAGATAATGAAGAAATAGTATCTAATATATGCAAAAGACAGATGCAACATAGAGCTGCAGGCCAATGAAGAAAAAGCAAAGATGTAAAATTCTGTTAGCAAACACKTAAAACTGACACCAAGTTGATCTTAAAGTGCAGAAGAAATCACGTACATCAACATGATATATCTTCTGAAGAAGAACTCCAGAAGCACAATGTTTCCCTCTCCAGCAGCTGAAACTACTGGCTTTAAGACCTGGAAGAGCAATGGAAGGGTGAGCATAACCTCAAGAAAAGGAATAGTAACTATAAATATGTACGTTGCAATTTTAATTGTATGATTACTATTATTGAGACCTTCTCTGTAGGGAAATATTGTAAATATTATTATTCACCCCTTTTCTGTAATAATTACATCTAGACTAATAATGGTTTTTCAATTAAACTTTTAAGATTTCAATAATAATAACCATGAATTCTTGGCTTTATACATAAAATGTGTTTCCTGTCTGAGCATAAACAAGATTCTGAGAACAGTTGGCTTTTTATGGAGGTAATCTTTATGAACAAATTGGTTTCTCCAGTGAAAACTACATTTCATTAAAAACAAACCACATTTGAATTTCTAAGTACCTTGCGTATACCTTACTGTCTCGTGTTTCAAACAAAAATCTGATTTTCTCAATAATTACTTGGGGGTGAAAAAAGTTAAAATATTATTACCATTATTATTTCCCAGACAGTTGTTTCCCACTTGTGTTTTGGAGAAAACAATTTTACTGGCAACGATCTGGTTTAACATATCCCAAGGTATCAGTGCATTTGAAACATGATAATCTCCCTACATATTTTAAAGATGCCCATTAGCATTGCTATTAATTAATCATAACAGTTGTTAATAATATATAGTATATAATAAAGAAAGTAATTCCTTTAATGCTTCTTACATGTGTCTCAAAAATGCTGTTTTAGATAAAGGTACTTTGGAACATGCTAAAAAATAATTTGTTCTATTAAAATTTCAATTTAAATGGCACTACTTTTTTGGTAGTAGATTTACTGACCCTAGCTGGACTCAAACTTTTTTCACTAACTAAAATGCTTTGCTGTAGGACCTATGTCCTGTCTGCATGGCAGCTCAGGTAATTGTCCTGAAAGACAGAGTGACTGGAAGAACCCAGATATCTGTTCAGGCTGTAGCCATAACTGTATGTGCAGATAATAGTAGCAATTTGAGTGACATTTGCTAATAGCACAAAGCCAGGAGTTTATATTCTTATACTAAAACCATTAGCCCTAAAAGCTTGATGGATCTTCTAGCTGTTAATCAACCCAGAATAAAGTACGTCATCTTYCCCGGGAAGACAGCAAGTCTGCAGACAGCTTCTCAGGAAGAATGATATCTAAGGCAGCTGCCACATTAGTATGTACAGCAACCAGAGAGATTCATGTGACATTCTTTCTTTTTGGCTGGCTATCTCTCAGGCTTTTAAAAAAGACAAAACTGATGACCTGTTAAGCTTGTGTTTGCATGCCACCATTGAACAGAAAAAGGGGTCGAATAATTACAGACTAAAAGTATTTCAGAAAATAGAAGACTAAGAATTTCTAGTAAATGTCCCTCACAGAAGATGAATAAAATTTAAGAGGAAATCCTTACTTTTTTACGGCCTTATTTTTCATTGAGAGACAAATGTCTCTTGTAATACTAGCTGAGGAATTATAGAAAAGTATTGTAAAAAAGACTTTATATTCTCTAGTATACAAAGCAAATATCCTAAGAACACAGCAATGGTTCTCCAATAAGATGCGTGTGTGTGTTTGCGTTTGGGACAGAACAATCCTTCTGCAATTTTCTAAGGAGGAAATAAGATGATCTTTTTTCAGACAAGCCTGCAGAACCAGGATTTGGACTGACTATTCCATATTAAATTCTGCCTATACAACAATAGATACAAATTTAAAATTGGAATTTCCAACATCCGGTAAAAAAAAAAAAGTTTAAAATAAAAAGAATCTCTTTCCCCAGTCCTCAACTTTTAACTGTACATGACTTTTAAGCATATTATGATTGGTAATCTAGTCTTAATACTATAATTATTTACCATTTTTAGTCTACATCTATTTTCACTGTGTGTAGAATCAATGCTATTACAGGTTTATTGGTGCAGCTGGTCAAAATCTCTGGTTCCATGAATATACTTTATAAGGAAAAACAAAGAAACAAAAATGAAGAAAGACAAAACTAACAAAGTTGAGAATTTGTGAAATCATACTTATTAATGAAGAGTATGTAAATTAATTCCTCTTAAAAAGAGTGAAAATTGAACACTAGAATTTGTGTTTCTTTTATTATTCCAAGTATAAATGGATCTACCACTTCATCCACAAATCTCTTCTCGCCTTTTTCTAGTCAGTTAGATATCCTCTAGTTCTGCTTCCCAATCTGTACTCCTCTTTGTGACCGTTGTCTTTCACAGACACAAAGAAGCACAATCAGTGCCTCACGTTCACATCAGTTTCTAGAAAACTTAGAACTAATTCTGCTCTTCCACCAACCCAGCATGTGACTTGTTGATTCAGCTAATTATTTCCCAATAGGGTTCAGCTGGTTTTATATTAATTTTGAATGAAAGACTGCTATTATAGTGATTAGACTCAAGTTTAGGATGTCTAAGTAGCTTTCCCTAATATAATAATGCAAGATAGTAAAATTTAATTGTTGTCATTATCTGTTATCGCTAACTTTTTTAATCGCCCTCAGCTCTTTGGGGACATCTGGAAGGACCAGTGCTATTCTAGATTTTGAAATCACATAAGTAAATCTACTTACAGTAGTTCTAATTCTGGATACATCTGTCATTCAGATTGACACAACTGAACTGTTTTCTGAACCAGAAAGCAAAGTACCAGCTCCGCACTAAGAATTCTGCACCTGCACGGCTGAGCCCGAAATGAAAAGTCCTGCTAAGAGGGTTAGCATATTAGTTAAAGTAAAATCTCATTCTTTGTGGGGTGGAGCTACCTCATGTCTGTCTCTCTSAGTGACGTCCATCTGAGAAAGATCATGTGAACAAATCTTTAACAGAGAATTCAAATGGAAATTTTGTTAATATTAAGATCTCCAGAGCATTCTCTCTTTCAGGCGATAACTTTAATTACTTGTGAGGCCTGAGTAGGAAGCACTTTAAAAATTAATGCATTTTGACAGTATTATGAATGGTTGTAGAAATTAGGCAGTTGGCATTTTGCCAAATGAATATTACAGGAAGGCTGAAGGCAAAGATGCATACCAGGATTAGGGGAGGAAGGAAACTGTCAAGACTGACATAAATGCCTTATGGATTGCTCCTAGATAGTTTCTTGATTGTTATGAACGCTGAAATTATAAAATAGCTGTCTTTCAGGTCAGTAAGGTGTAAGGTTATTATTTTCAGTTTTAAAGGATATTTTCATAGCCACCACTTCTACTAATTTTCTCTCATATTATTAAACATTAAAGTGATGCTGCCTCTCCAGCCCACAAAGTGATATTGCCATACCCTCTCGAGAAAGAAAATACCATGTCCATTCCAAATGTGCCAGACATTCCAACTACTTTATAGCCAGGAAAGAAAATGATGCAATGCATCATGAAGTCTGTCTAAGTGTAAAATATAATTTATTTTTTTTTTAAAAAAGGAGAGCTGACAAAATTCTTTTATACTACCTACCTCACTCTATCTGGCCTTTATTCCTGATCCTAAAAAACCCCCAATATTTTTAAATAAGATTCTTTTCCTGTCAACATTCATATTGTTACTGAATAATCTGAAGACAAAGACATCTCACTGCTTTTCTAATTTTATTAATCTCTACAACTTGCAAAGTCACGCTGAYGCTTTCTACAAGAGAAATTTTTCTCTCAGAGCAATTCATTAGAAAGAGGGTAGAAAGTTAGGTGAGTCAGGGTTTGTTTATATGCCATCCAGGGCAACCAATTTGCTGCACGGGAAAGAATATGTGACATTCTTTAGAAGATAGGCGCCGTGTTTTTTTCCCGCCCACACACATRAAAAGAACTCCAGGACATACTGTGCCTAGCCAAGAGTTAGAAATGGGGACACTGCTGTTGTCTGTTCAACAGACAGCAAAGCTCAGCAATAGAAACAGTATTGAGAGTAGATTTAAGATTCATATTGTGTGGGTTTTTTCCTTGGAATACATCGTGTTGTACTGGAATAAAAGCCCTGAAGGAAGCAAGGAAATATCTGATTTTTCAATAGAGGGCATGGTACTGGAAGTGAACAACAAAGTAGAAAAAGAAATAAAAATCTCTATTTAAAATATTATTTAAAATCTATTTKTCTGATAAAAAGAAATGCCATAATTCTGCCTTGTTACATTATCATACTTATTATTTTAAGTACTTTTAATCTATACAAATTTGTTTCTGAACTCCTTAGAGGAAGGCCGTATCTCACTTTATGTTCAGGAATTATCTTGTATTCTAAGATGGTATATGCACTATTAAAACTAATATGTAAGGACAGCAATAATAAATAAAACACATCCAAGATGAGATTTCATTTCTCGAGGCACAAAGTGGGATTTTGCATCCTTTCATCCATTAATTTAAATTCTGCTCATGCAGTGTACAATAATTTGTTTCTTGTTTTGATACATGGGAATGTAATTTACCATTATAGTTGAACTTCAAAATTGCATTCTGCTAAGAGATGGGCATWCACATGTGGGGTGATGCCTCTGAATCTGCAGACTCAGAAAGTTCAGAATGTGTTTATCAAAGCTATCTTTGCAGTCTGAAGGGATAGAAACTCTTTTCTTAAAGGAAATCAGAGACATTTAAATCTGTATGAATACCCTAATCTTGTCTTTCTTGGATCATGGAGGATTACTGTCATTGCCCATGGCTGATGAAATATAGACCTTAATTAGAGAAGAGGATTTTGTCCTTCACCCACATAATCTTTGAGGATAGGAAAGTCAATACGTTTTTCTGGAAGGGAAGTGTGTATCTGGTAGCTGTAGAAATTACCCTGTAAAGGTAGAGTCTTCTTTCTTTGATTACCAAGCTAGTGGGCTGGTACGAAATTTCCTTTATATGCTGAATAACTGTAGACTATTGGGTTAGGCTTTGAGAAACACGCATACACTATTTGGCAGACTGGGCTATGGACAATATTGAAAACAGTAATTCGTTACAGCCATCATGGGCAAGATGGTAACTATAGTAACATCACATATAAGCAGCACAGTATCACGTATGGTGTTCCATCTCTCTGTTTCTCAATAGATTATTCTCAATACGTAGGAGGAAGTTCAAAGTAAAGGGCTAATCCTGGAAGGCTGAGAGCATCCTCCAAAGAAATGAAAGTACTGATCATCTCTAGAGGAAACACATAACATTACCCTGGATCGTGTCTTCAGCCTATGGTACTCTAAAATTCCTGAGGGAGGATTAATTCTCTATAACCATTGACATATAAACTATTGCTGTAAACCAAGCTTAGGCAAGCCTCATTTCCAATTCTTCCATGCGTACTCAGAACTTCATCTTTTAAAATTGGAATTAATTAAAACTGGCAAAATAATCAGTTACTAAATAGCTGAAAATCTCATTATTAAAAATGACTCATTTTGAATTTAATGAGTGTAAAAATGGTTTGAGGAGTCTTAACCATAATTTTGCTTTTACACTTGCATATTCAGAACTCCAGGGTTTGGGCTCAGATTGTCTTCTTTCATATGCAGTCTGGTGCTGCTGTAAAGCTACAGTAAACATCAATGGCAACAGAGCTCCACCTAACACACATGCACTTTCTTCCTGTAAACACCTCATTCACTCTTTGAACAACGTTACTCTTCCGCATTTTATCTGCAACAGTGTCTCTTATTTATTCAGGATCTATTATTTACTTCTACACAAACAATAATGAATGTTACAACCATCTTGCTAGGGAATACTGAAAAAAGAAGCTCCAGGTTCTCAAATGGAAGATGTCAAAATAGTGGAAGGTCAATGACTCTCTTCATTCTGATATGCAACACCTACTCTGTTTGCTGGAGTCTGTAAAAGGAGAAGAGCAAGCAAGGAAAAGAATAAAAACAAAGCCAAACCTGAAAAAGGTTCTAATTGTCACTTAATTTGCAAACTTGAGAAAGGTCTTTGTCTGCTTAGGTATAAGCATCAATAAAGAAGAAAGATCTGCGGAAACAAACAACTTTTGGATTAGATCCGATGGGAATAAAGACTGCAAGAGATGCAAACTCTGCCCGGGAATACTAAAAGAAACTGTAGTGAGGAAGTGAGAAGTAGCTATACTGCAAACTGCAATAAAGTGAGGAGCTACTATGCTACTGTAGACCCTGGAAGCTGTAGAAACATGGAGCTGTGTATGGTCAATTTTACCCTGCTTCTTCCATATCTCAATATAAGATTATAGTATACTGTGCATCTTAATGTTACCTGATGTGTCTACTGRGGATATTAGCTATCATTGTTTCCTTATTCCTTGTAATAGTGCAGACCCAAATGTAAGGAAGAGGTTTAAAATGGTGGTTTTATATTCTCCCTCACCCTTCTGTTGCTTATGAATTTAGAAGGTGAGATTTCTAAACCCTTAAATAATATTCTGGCATACATGCATTATGTTGGATATCTGAACTGTAGGTGCCCCAAAAATACTCTTACAGGCAGTATGAGGAAAAAAAAGTCTTCCACGGACCACTGAGGTGTTAAGGAGCTCATTATTTTATTAAAATTTCTGTTACCTTTCCTCATTAACCAAAGGCTCATCTTTTAACATCATCTCTATATAATGTTGTATTGGATTTACATTTATATTTTTTTTTCCTAATTTTTTATCTGTCTTGTGGTATCAATGAACTAGGAAGATACACAGTTACTAAATTTCCCCAGGGAAATACAAGGTTTTGAATGAATTTACCTGCAAACTTCAACATGGGAATAAGATCCACTTCTTTAATAAGGAAGATAATTAACAATCTCAACCACTTAAATAGGAGACAGTTACATCATCTTTCTTGCTTGTCAGTAACCTTCTAAAACCTTGTCTAGTTCATTCCCAATCAACTATGTTCATTACAAGAAGTGTTGTTCATCTCAAGACCTTTCTGAAGGAGGAAGTCATTACAGAACATACCAATATTCAGATCTGTCATAAAAATACATCTATCTCGTAAATGTCTAATAATGATTGCTGTACTTTTCAATTACTGATAACTATTCTTAATGCCTTGAAGGAAACTATCAAATGGACCAAATTGGTGGCTTGATCAGCAGGAGACATTGTAATATGTGCTAGCAATAGATTTTGCAATAGATTAGCAAAACTGAAGGGTTCTGAATATGTTTTCACATCTGCCAAAACTCAGCCATACCAGAAACATATATACATTATTTTCCTCATCTCATTTGAAAAATCTTACAAGCTACAGTAATTCATTTAGAGACCAGAGCTATTATCCCTAGGGAATGCATGTGTTTCATGCTACCTGCTTTTGACCTTTTTTAATTTTGGCACATAGTATCTGCTAATTATCTAGGTTCCTTTGAGAAAGAGAGAAAGAAGATTTTCCAGGAGCGTTATTCCATCCTAAGACAGATGTCACAAAGTCAAAGAAAGGGACATAACTATGCTAGATAATTAATAATCTTCAGCTAGATAATCTCATTAAGCAGCCTAGAGAAGCACACTTCCAACTTCATTCAGAAAATAAGAAATTACTACAAAAAAGTCAAATGATAACATATACCAATTTTGTATTAGGCTAACTACATCAGTTAGGTTTAAAGATATCAAATTTTATGGAGATATCAAAGTAAATGGAAGACATTTAGGAATTTTGTTGAAGTTATATGGTGAAGAAAATGTACAGGTGCATACTTTTCTAGTTCTTTGCTTTAATCCTTACTCCCTAACAGCTGTTGCTTCAATTGTGGGCTTTTTTTTCTTTCTTTTTTTTTTTTTTTAAATTCCCTTCCACCCTTATTCTACTAATTCCATTCTTACTGAAGACTAATTCTGCTCTTACCAAAGTTAATTAGAGGAACTATTTAGACTGGTAACACCTGAGTTAGGCCAGTTGTGAATATGTAATAAATGACATGCAAACATGGAATGAATTATGTTTAAATAAGGTACTTTGTAGTTTCCAGCTTCTGTTGCCACAATTTCCCTGGTTATTGTTACTCATCATATCCTTTTCTAATTATGAGATTTGAACTACAACATCAAAGGGTTCTTAGTAAGCATATTCTAATCTGACACTAGATTCAYGAAAAAAGAGTTGAGAACTCTATTTTTAGGCTTTAAGCAAGTTAAAGCATAGAATACCTTATGAATGTTTCAAAAAACCCATGAGGTTAGGAAACAACCTGAAATGGCATGTTATTGTTCTGTTCAGAGAGTTACATGCTCTTGTCTGAGAGTAATGATAGGGATATGGGAGTAGTAACTGCTATTTGTCAAAAAAGATACAGGAAATTAAGGTCCCTCAAGGCTATTTGTAAAGTTGCTGATGTGAAAAAAGATGTTCAGACTGAAAGATTAGGAYGAAAGGGCCTACTTAGCAAAATAACCTCCTAATATTTATCTAAAAATATATTGTAACTAAATTAGCACATAGCAACTTTCTTATTAATTATAAATTAAATTCTTATTTGGCCATTTAATTTAATATCCAGCTAAAATATTCTTGGTAAGTCCCTATTTGAGGGGGGAAGATAAAAGGAAACTATTACTAAAACTTGGGAACAAATGTTTTAAAATAACATGAATTTTAACATTAATTAAATTAGGCTCTCTCCTTCAGAGATACACACCCTGAATATATTTGTACACAGAGGACACAGACTTCTGTTGTGACTGAGATGAGTAGCTACTGCTGTTTTAAGTAGCATCTGGAATATTGTCTGGAATTGTTTAGGTCATTATGACTTGAAAAGAAAATGCTATTTCTGTATTCTTATTTTCATGAACAGCATGCTGAAACACAACTTGCCTTCTCTACTTTAATATCAACTAAAGGAAACACCTGGAAGAGCCATTTTGCAAAGTTTTCAGTTTAAGTGCCATGCACTGAAACTTAGAATTATTAAGAACTTGTATTTGCTAAATTGAGACATCCCTGTATACTCATATCATTCATCAACTCAGTCTACCCTCTACCAGAATAACTATATGACAAATTACTAACTTCTCCTCTCTTTGAAAATGTTTTCAAGCTAATTAAAAAAAAAAAAAATCTATTGAATTCTCTGAAGAAACTTCAAGAACATGTATGTATGATATTTTTCTGATGTTTTTAATCTCGTATAGTCATTTGTGTTAATGCAATTCACTTAAAAAAGAGAAAAATATGTTTAGAGTATGCAGACCAGCTGTCTACTCTGGTCAATATAATCAGAGGTGAACAGCGAACAATTCATCTCATCCTAAGTAGACATTTAGAGGAGTTGGTATTCTAAATGCTGTGAAGTGTTATTGGCACCTACATGGACTCTGGAGATTTGACAAGTGTGCCATCTTGTATTGGCAGCTAGAAGCAGCTGAATCCCACCCTTATATTTAGTCATTGAAATCACCCCATGAGCTCCACTAGGTGTATAACTGGGTAACTGATTCAGTTCTGCAATAACTGACAATGTAGCTATATAACTGGGTAACTGATTATAGGAACCTTGGCAGCTTGTGTTCATGTTGAGAACAGACACATTGTAAACGTGCATGTGGGATCCAGCCCACAGATTAAGATACCTACATTTAAATACCTACCTGTGGATCTTCACTATGTGGCTAGGGGRCCAGGTGTTACTCACTGTTGTGGCTCCCTCTAGCAAGGCAGACACACAGAGACTGTCTTCTTTTAAATAAACTTAAAATTAAAAGAGTAGCCATGTTCTCCATATCCTACATCTAACTCATTGCCAGATGAATTTGGAATTACATCAAAAGTTACAAAATTCTAAGACCACGTTAACAAAATTTTCATTATGCATAGTCATTTTGCAGGGATTTCTAGGTCTTTCTGTTCAGACCAGAACTTTCTAAAATAGCACAAGGGTATCTTCAGAACTTCTTCAGACCAAAATACTGTAACTGTTTTGTTTGAGAGCAGGATGCTAACATCTCTTAGTAATTGTTGTATTCAGATAGGTAAAAGAACCACTGCTTTCACTTATTCTTCTGCATTTTAATAGATGTGCTGTGTTCTTTCAGAAGCACAGACATCAGCCACCCATCTTTTCTACAAATGTGTAGTGGGGAAAGAGGGAACAAGAGGAAAGCTAGTGCACTTCTACCTGATTATCTCTGTGTTTGCCTCTTAAAGCTCTAAGGATATGCAAAATATGTCCTGCAACATAGTGCCTGGGCCTAACTTCTTAGGACAAAGTTATCCCTCAACATTACGCCACTTAGTATAAATTAAAAAAAAAAAAAAAAAAAAAAAAAGGAATTTCTTAGAGGTCAAATAACATGTCAGAGAATCCCTGTGGATCCCCAGGTTAATTTATTTTTTTATCTACTGACAGTGCATTGGCCGTTCTTTTTTTAGTGTTGAAGAATCAAAACAAACATATGAGAAATATAAAATGAGATTTTTCTGAAACAAGTTGTTTAGCTGACATATGATCTCAATTTATTTTTAAGAATTGTTTTCAGCTGTGATATCCATGGTACGTATAAAGTGGTAATTAAAAGAAATTTATGTTGTATCTCACTAGGCAGAACTTACTAAAGAACAAGAAAATTATACTTCACTCCTTCCCCTGAGGATTAAAATTGTCTCAATGATATAAGTTGTTTATGATGTAATCAAGACAGAATCTGAGCTAAATGACCCTAGACAGAATTTTTGAAACATGAAAAAAAAAMCTGTTCCTAGATTTATATTGAAGAAATGAAAAGTTGGGAAATCCTGAAAGAAAAGTTATATGGGAAATAAAGTGAGAGAAATATCAGTTGAATATGGTATATGCACACAATTGTATTTACTTATGTAGTGAGTATCACAGTGCACAAGCTGTACATTCAGGAAATTAAAATATGAAGTCAGAATCTTTATGCATACCTGTAACAAGCCCAAGTCTTCGGTTTTCCTCTGTCACTGAAAACTGCAATTTTTTTCCATTTCTTTTCTAATTTGTTTTAAAGAATTAAGGCATCTTTGACAATTATGAAGATTTTCTTTAGTGATTGCTTATAGAACAAAATTTTAGAGTTTTCTGGAATTCATTGTCATAAATAGGTTTCTAAGTTTTTTTTCTGGGATCATTTGCAAATGGTTCTGGATGACTGAGATCAAATATTTTAGGGATTTAAAAATAAATCATAATGAAAGAAAACCCAGTTTAATGGTATTATCATTTAGTGCATCAGTATATAGACATCTCATCCTTGAACTATGTATGAAAAATGATAGTCCAAACTCTTATATCTAGAGAAAAATTGAAAATAAATGAGAAAAGGTCATAGAGTCTAATAAAGGTGTGMAAAAAAAAAGAATAAGCGTAACAGAATGCTTGAAAGCTTGATTCTGGTACAACATTTATTGAATATCAACAAAAATGTAAGTTGAACATCTCACAGTAACTTACCTGAATTTAACATCAATTGATTTTAAATTTATAGAACTGAGATATATATTGCATATATTAGAAAAGTAATTAAGGAAGATAATTGTTTAAAATTAAAAAAAAAATTAGAATAAAATATTAAAATGTCAAATAATTATTAAAGCATTTTAAAAAAASTCTGTTACTAGCTCAACTTTTAAGAAAAGTCAAGGTGCCAGCAATAATACAGAAATAAAGTTATTATGTGAGTGAAAGGAATTCTTAGTAATATTTCTACTTATACTGCAATATAAGAGAGAGGAAGATAAAGGATTTTTTTTATAATTCTCTGTCTGAAAGAATCAAGATCTTCTATAGTATGTGTGGGGAGGTTGTTCTGTTTTATTTTCTTGTGGTTTGGTTTGTTGGTGGTGGTTTTTTCCCCAGAAAATAGACCTAAAGACAGGTCATTTATTTTTCTACCTCTTTTATATCTAGTGTCATTTCAGCACAGTATGTTGTTTTTATCTGATGCTGAACTGCTCTGTCGTTTCAGTCATTCAGGATTGGAAATAATCAGGGAGTAGGCCAAAGAAATGTTTTTGTTACAATGATTTGTCTTGGTAAATGACTTTGAGAAATATCACTTGCAATAATAATGGAATAAGCCAAAGGGAAGAGCAAAGCAGGACAGTTCATGAGAATATATACTGACTCGGTGAAAGGGGAAAATCAAAACCCACTATACGGCACAGTGCCATATACCACTATCTGTGGTGGTGTTTGTTGTTCCTTTCTGATACAGGATGTCCACTGATATTTGAACCTTAAAGGATAAATAGTTGAAAATATTTTATCTAAGGACAAGCTCAGAAGAAAATTCTCCAGTGATAATGAAAAGTATCTCCTGATTTCCCACAGGCAACAGTGACGTGCTTTTCAGAGTATTTGAAAGGAAAAGATACAGAGAAGAATGAGGACTGTAAGTGTGCTAAGCAAATGAATAGTTTAAGGAAATCATACATTATTTCTGGAAATTACACTGAGACAAAAATACATATTTATTCCCTCATTTATAACACAAAATGTTTTCCACAACACAATTAAATTGTAGTCAATTCCCAAATCATAGCAAATTTCTGAAAAGAAGAGATAGTCTTAAAAAAAGCCGCTGTCCTGGTTCCGGCTGGGACAGAGTTAACTCTCTTCCCTGTAGCTGGAGCGGGTGCTGTGTTTTGGGTTTGGTAATGAAAGGAATGTTGATGGCCCATTGATGCTTTGGTTGTTGCTGGGTGGTGTTTGCACCGACAGCCTCCCCTGCCCTTCGAGGTGCAGGGGGACCTGGGGGGGAGCATAGCCGGGGTGGTTGACCCAGCTGGCCAGTGGGGTATTCTATACCATGTGACATCATGCCCAGCTTAAAAACTGGGGGACGATTCCTTCAGGGAGGCGCACGGTTTGGGCGGTTCGGGCAGTTCGTCCGGAACACGTGGGGGTGAGCAGTTGCGTTGTGTATCGCCTGTTTTGTATATTCTGTTATTGTTGTTATCATTGTTATTATCACTGTTCTACTTTGKTTTATTTCCATTATTAAACTGTTTTTATCTCAACCCGCAGGTTTTCCTCCATGTGCCCTCCCAATCCTGTCCCCCATCCTACCGGAGTGGGGGAGTGAGCGAGCGGCTGCATGGTGTTTAGTTGCTGGCTGGGGCCAAACCACGACAGCTGCCAAAAAACTTCACCAAAAAATTCTATATATCTATACAGACACACACACGCACACTTATTTTAAAGGCAATGGAAAGAAGCCAATGTGGAGCATAGTCTCAGTCTTTGACATAAAATCTGCGTATTGTGTCCTCATTTCATATTTTCCGAAGTGTAAACCATTCTTTAGAAGTTCTGCCATTCACCCAGTTTTCCTTGGGGAAGTTCTGCTGATGAAGCTCTCCCATGAATAATAGAACTGATGAAGAGCCTTTACATTGATATTGAAAGTAGAGCTACAGTTGGCTGGCATTCACCAGCTCTGTTCACTTTCAATGGCAAACTAAAATTGCCTGTTACATGAATAATGATGACAAGTGAGCCTGAGGACTCAGAGAGCTCAGCCAGTGAATTTCCTCACATATATGAAATGCTTTTTGATTTCCATAAATCAAAATAATATATGTTTATGAAAGTATGTTTTTTTCTAACTTATGTATAAAAGTGTTAGTTATATTGAAACCATTTGCACCACAACAGAGTCTGGAAGCTTTGAAATGACCTCTCTAATCTTAGGAAAGCTACTGGATGTTTGGTGCAGGTCATCTGACAGCAAGGTATCACATTATTTTTATCTAGCATTTCCTGACTTCAAATCAGGTCTTACTCAAACATTGTAATTATTTAAAGTATTCACTATTTTTCTTCTAGGAAAAAAAAAATAAAATAAAAGAAGCCCATAGCTCTGTTTAAACCCTTCCCAATTAGAATCATATGATATACAACAAGGGAACTCCGGAAGGCATCTAGTCCAACCTTCTGCACAAACATTAAAATATTAAAAGAGCTTGCTCAGGGCCCTATCTGGTTAAGCACTGAATTTCTCCAAGGAAAGACATTCCACAGGCTCTCTGGGCAGCCTCTTCCAATCGTTAATCACTCTCACATAATCCATTTTTTCCTCACATCCAGTCAGAAATTCCCTCCATGTGACCTGTGGCTATTGTCCATCACCCCTTTGGCACCCGGGGACACCTGGGGCTCAGCATCTGAATCTGTCTTATTTGCAGCCTCCTGTTAAACAGTTGTAGAAAGCAATCTCTCTTTAGCCTTCCCTTCTCAACGCAGAGCAAGCCCAGTTCTCTGGCCCTCTCTCTCATCATACACACTAAAATCTTCAACCCTGTAAGCATCTTGGTGGCCCTCCTCTGGACTTACTCCAGTTTGTCAACATCTCTCTTTTATTAGGAGAGCAAAGCTGTAGACAATATTTGATATGTGGCCACACCAATGCTGAATAATCACTTCTTTCAATATGCCAGCTACACTTTTGTTAATTAATATGACCCAGCGTGTAGTTTGCCTTCACCACATCGGCACACTGCTGATTCACACTCACCAGGACCCCAGGTCCCTTTCTGAAGAGCACTTTCGCTGTCATACCCCAGCCTGTACTGTTCCAAGAGTTCCATCCCAGGTGCAGCACTTTTTATCAGGCCTTTTCCAGTTTGTTTGTTCTCTTCTACAACATTCAATAGCTATCTCCAGCTTAGAGACTGGTACCAGTTCTCTCAAGCCAGCTAACTTTCTTGGCTTCTGAGTGGAGACCCTCAAATATTCTAACTATAACCTGTTTTTCCTGGTGATCCTATTTCAGCAGCATCTTCAACTGGTAGCAGATCTTTGCTTTGCATGGTTGTTTGCCCTACTGCCAGTCCTTTGAGTAAAGCCAGTGTAAGGATTGCTTCAATATCTCTTTGACAGGAAGTAGACTCTAAGTTTTCTTAATTTACTACTGTTTGTGTTATCTGATGCCATTTTCAAAACTGGGACACTGATGTCTATAATAAACATGATGATGCAGTCTAAAGCTCATTAGAAAAAACAGGCCTTAGACTGGAAAGAAATTCTTATTCCTTTCTCTCTTCTCCAAGCATCAAACTGCCAGATCATTTGAGAAATGTTCAAAAGAAGTTCATACAGGAACTTTATTTTATAATTCAGCCTCATTTTTACTCCAGTTATGAAACTTTTCAATGAGTTTCATGTTTGTTACCTATTTTGTTATCTGAAAGAGGCTCTCCCATCTAATTAAACTGAGAATCTGCATGGTATCTTTTCAATTTCCTTCCATTACCCGGAAATTTTGGGTTCTGGAGTTATTGCTTCTATGTTTCCTTTCAGTTGCAATTATTGTAAATTTGGAGTATTCCTAATTACTTGGTGAGTTTTACAAAGTGTGATGGAAAGCATATTTTCTTTACCAGATGCCTGGAGGGTTGTCTTAGCCCAGGAATGCATATTGAGGAGGCTTGACACTGTCTCATGTGGCTTATAATTTCTTTTATGTGATTTCTCCTACCTAACTCTGTCTTAGAGGCATGAAGCAGATTAGAATTTCAAAGGCTATTAGAAGGATTATTAGAATACAGGGGAAAGGAATTTATATTCTCTTATGCTTTTTCACTCTTTTTTATCCTATTTCATTAATCAGGTAGAAAGAAAAAAATAATTACAAAGAACCTTTGGTAGGGGCTATACTTTCTGAGCATAAAAAAAGGAGTTTGTGTCCATAACCCGAGTGCACTACTGCAATGAGTGTTCTTGAAAACAGGAGTTGCATGGAGCTTTAAAGCTGAAATAGCTTTATAAGCCAGCCTGACTACTTCCACCAAGTTCAATACCTTCTACTTCATGTTTAGAATTTACATATACACCCACTTTGTTTTAAATGCACTTTATTTTAAATTTAAATGTTTTAATTGATTTGGATACTCAAAGTATCAGTTAACTGTGTCCTTTGTGTCCCGATCCAATGTCAGGGGAGGTTTTGATGTGATCCCCAGAGCAAGATTAAGACACAAACGAGGTCAAATGCCGTACGCCCAGAACGGCTTTTATTATGAAAAGTAAAGAACGAAACTGAGGCAGTAGCGTATCAATAGTAAAAATTGAGGTAGTAGCGATAGGATAGCATAGAATAAAAAGACAGAAATCAAGCAAGCATTYGGGATAGAGTTGCAAGAATAGTCACCACCATGAATCCGCGGCGTTCTGGGGGTCCAAGTCTCAGAGTCTTYGGYGGTGGGCGATAGCGCAGACTGGAGGGCTTTTCGGTGTCTTCAGCAGTGGGCAACAGAGCACGAGGGAGAGCTTCTTGGTGTCGTCGGCAGTGGACGATAGCACTGTGGGAGGGCTTCTCGGTGTCTTCAGTGGTGAGTGGTAGCAGCACCTCTGGACGGCTTCTCGGTGTCTTCGGTGGTGGGTGGTAGCGCCTCTCTGGACGGCTTCTCGGTGTCTTCGGTGGTGGGTGGTAGCACATCTGGATGGTCTTGTCTTTGCAGCCCCTTTTATTCCCATCCAGGGGCTGCAGTTTCCATGACGACGGCACRTACTTGCCCATCTCTGCATTCCTGCATATGGGCACACCTTGCACGGGACTTCAGCCCCGCCTGTCACGAGGCAAGGGCATGGCTTGGCAGGATGACTCAACACAAAGCCCCTCACAAACCAGAGGTTTCTGTGACCTTGTAATCGCCCTTATCACATTCTCCACCCAGATAAGGAATCTTTGAGACAAATGTCCTGCAATCCAGTTTCTCACAGTTTGGTTCCTTACACTTTGGTATTCTAAAATCCTTGAAAATATCAAGGAGCTGTAAAGGACATGATTCAGTTGCCTGAACATACTGTGCCACTTCAGACAGGCAAAAATATCCAAACCAAAAGCAAGCAGTCCTCACAAGATGCTCACAAGAGACCTCAGAAGAAGCCTGCATGTTGCAGAGCAGCAGATGGGATGCACTAAGCGGTTGCAGAGAACACTGGGTGTATGGCCCACAGCCAGACTTCAAGGGATTGTGAGTCCCGTTTAAGATACCTTCAGTGATGAAGGAATTTACAGGCAAGCTTGATATCTATTCTTGTTCTTTATTATCAATTACAGCCTAATAAATACTGCTCCTGGAGTATCATGAGCACTGCATCCCATCTTAAGGCTCCCTTCCTTCCCAGTCAGAGAACCTTAAATGTCAGTACAAGAAGACCAGTTATTTTCTACAAAGTTGACCCTCTACACACTCACACTCAAAATACAATTACAGTCTTAAATACCTGATATGCTGGGTGCTTGGCAAGACYGAGAAACACTAAGGCACACATGGACTCTTCAACAGAAGGATCCAAACTCAGACTGAGCTCTCTCTGCTTTTCCTCTCACCTAGAGGGTGAGATGGGAACAATGGGATGGAAGTTCACCCTTCCTGCCGGTGTTGAGGGCTCACAACCCTGGGATTTATTACTCATAGGCTAAATTCATATCAAATGCATTGCATTTATGACATTTGACCCATAGCAGTGACTGCAAACACTGAGTTAAGGAACAACTTTTACAGCATTCTGAAAGTACAGTCTTTATTAGCCGGTACATCACATAAAGAAATGCCTAAAATGACCTAGTTAGCCAATAGGAAACACCAAAGGGAAGGGGGAGCCTGCATATCTCTTGACTTTTGTTTTCTACTCCAGTCCTGAAGTAGGCATATTTGGGAAGCTGAAACATACTTAACTAGTTAAATAAATAAAGCATCCATAAATACCTAAAAATTTAGATGGGTCGTTCATTCTTTCCCTTTAAAACACAGCTATAAAAGGAAAAAAGTGCTGCTGTTTAACTTTTATCTAATAATTAAGACATCACAACATTTACTTTGGGATTGGAAGATCTATATTCAACAAATACCTTCTCCTGAGAATTTGTATATACATATTTTTGATGTGAAAGCCAAACCAAGCAGTCAAAACAATAGAAGCATTGCAAAAGAATTATAAGATTACAGTGAAATTTAGATTCCCATGAACTCCCAGGTCATGAATAATTAAATAGGATTTGTTTTAAGGAATTGCTAACTTGGATTTAAATTATACTCCAGACCTCTGAATATCTCTGTAGGCTTCAACCTTTTGTCTAGAATGAGAAAAAAATGTCAGAAATTATCTATGCAGAACCATCATTTCTGAAAGCCATTTCTGAATACAAGTTCAGGATTTATAAACCCTAAAGCTTTGTTTCTTGTTTAATATCTCCTGTCCATGAACTTCTTCAGCCCATCGACACACATGGAGAATGGAAGAAACTCCATGGCTTTCTCAGTCAGGTACCTATAATTTCAGCTCCCACTTTTAGAGTTCCACTGTCCATTATTTTTCAGTTGTGTTTTTTTTAGTTGCAGAAAAATACAATTCTTACTCCTTTCCAAGCAAAACTTAAATAGAATGTAATCATATCTTGCACACAAAAGCTCATGTTCAAATGTTTTCTATATGGAATTATTTTTAYTCTAGAAGACACCCGAAAAATAATAGTCTTTTAGTTCTCCCATTACTTTCTCATCCATATCTCATCACTGAATTTAAATGGGTATATTTTAATTAAATATAAATATTTGTTGCTACTATGAATATGCATCAGCAACTTTGGAAATTGAAAAATTGCTGGTGTTGAAGATTATCATAGATTTATTTGTCATATGGAAAAGAACCATTTTAATAATTGACTTGTTATGAGAATAAACAAAGATATGCAAACAGAAATCCTGACATTGAGAAGAAGTGTTACCATTACTTGTTCCATATTTGGGAAAGTTTATGTTAATCCGGATAACAACCGGGAAAAATAAGTTGCTTTCTGTCATTAACAGAGAGATTTTATGAACTGATAGACTATTCTTTAGCTTCTACTTAGTACTTAACAAAGGTCTGTTACAATTACTATCAGGGGACTACAAAGCCAAATAATCCTAAATTCATGTTTTTGCATAGATAGAGTATTTTTTAGTAATTAAATTATATATTTAATCTGGGTTTTTTTTCCGAAAGCCAGAATTCAGCTTTGTTTTTTTAGTTGAAAGATTAACATTTCCATTAATTACTACTCCTGTTTCATTCAGAATTTAAAATTCTAATTGCATTTTAGAAACATYGCAATCTGATATTATTACAGATATTATTACAGTTTACATATGTTTTATGTTAAGTTAGTTTTACCTTTACGAGGAGAAAAGGTGTTTGTAATTAAGCATTTGCTTCACAATTGCATCATGATTTGCTTTCATATCAGGAATTTACAAGATGTAGTCATAAAAAGGTGATGAATTGAAATAAGGAAGTAATCATGGAGTGTCTGAACCAGCACTTCCCTGGATGTCAGTGTGAAGGACACCTTTAACTGCCTTAGTCCCTCTTAAAATTTTTTGCTCACAATATTGTTTACATTCCAATATACTAGGTTACACTGTCACTACCTTAATGGAGACTTACCTGCATTGCTTTGTCCGCTTTGATTTCAAACCACTCAAACAATTATTTTTCTTTAATTTCCCTTGGAAAGCTGTCTCATGGTCTAACAGAGCTGAGTGTTAGAAAATGTTTCCTCATTCAATCTTAATTTTACTTTCTCATTTTGTCTGATTACACTCAACTATACTTCCATATATCAACTTTAACAACTCTACTGGTTTCTTGTTTACAACTTATGAATAAGTTGAAATAGCTTTATAAACTGTGTTTCTTTGGTTACTGTTTAGCTGGAGTAGATACTGTAAAATCTTTTCTTAACTTTGTTTCTTAAATCACTGAAATAGTTAAGTTCCATTTTTTTGTTGGCAGCYTTTTTAAGTCTTAAAATAGGTTTAAAGAGTCTCAAATGCTCAAAATATCAAAAATTGAAATTCTGGCTTTTTATTTCAAAACTTTCTGATTAAAAAACCATAACCTCTGAAGAAATAATTTAATGTTTTATATTGTATTGGCCTTCCTGATCACATATCTGGACTTTCTTGATTATTTGTATACAAATTTTGTATGATCATTTTCCTACAAAAATTTATGCCTATCTTCCAGTTTATTTTCCTCATGAGATTATCATACCAGCTTAATCCAGATCTTTAATTAAAAAAAAAAAAAAAAAGAAAAAATATTTATTTACTTAACAATTACTTTACTTTGCGGAAAGACCTATACAAATCTAATTATTCTGAACATTTACATCAAAATCAATTTTTAGATAACTTTAAAACTGATCATGTTAAGACAACTGAAGTATTTACATTCTTCTGAATATGCTTTAATTTTACTTCTTCATATCAGAGGCACATTGTTATTATACAGACAGAAGGGTATTTGATTTCCTGTGCTTATTTTTTGTCTTCTTACCATGTGCCTCACCCTACTCTGTGGTATCCTCAAATGAGTATTACAGACATACAGACTGGCTTTAGGACTGTTTATGTTGTCATCACCCTCTCTTGGTGTCAGAGGAGGAAACACCTCAAGCAAAAACAGGTGTGCTCTTTCACGGACTGAATGAATTTTCCATTTCTCCACGTCACACAGCAGTTACCGAGGTGGGTGAAAGTCCCAGGCTCAGGCGAGGCAGGCRTGGAAGGTGTGGGAGGATTTTCCTTGGGCAACCCAGGTGTTTTCCATCAGGTAAAGCCACCCCAGAGCAGGCAGACAGCAAGGTGCTCTCAAGCAGCAAGGCCCCTTGGGAAACTGGTGCCAYCTGAGATGCTGTAGTGTCAGGACATCCTCAAGACATATCATCTATGACATGAGACATATGGGAAATGCAAGCCACTTCTAAGTGGCATCTGAAGATCAACTTGCATATTGTAGGATATTTCACATGGCACTAGACATCTAAGCACAGGCAATCAAATAGATCCTCTATTCCATAATGAGGGCCTACATATGTAGCTCACACGTAGGTATCTATCTACATTGCAGATATCTGAACTTACTTGCCTTAATCAGAAGTTGACTCTCATTGAAGGGGAACAATTTAGTTACCTAAAAATAGGGGCCTCTGTTTTAAGTGTCTTAAAGTTTCACAGCCTCATCTCCAGCTGCTGATCCAAAGCAGTGCAGATGTAGGATCGCATCTGCTAGCACAATGCAGCTGCTTGAATAACTGAGGCTACCTTAAGATGATGTGAGATGCCTGGGCATAGGAATGAATCGAAGCCTCGGTATCCTGGTTAGTCAATGGAGAGTAGCAGTAACCTGAGCTAGTCAATGGAGAGAAGCGAATTCCTTTAAGGCACATTTCATATCTGTTTCAGGTTATGACATCTGGATGAAATTAATTACGTGCTAGAAGTACCTATTTCTCTCCTTTTAATTATAAAGACTTTGTAAATGACCAGATTAGCTATATGTATGTCACAATGTAGATGTCTGTATTTGTCACAGTGTCTCTACATGATAGATTGCAGGAATATGTAAACTTGCTCTTCAAGCTGTACGTTAGCCGACTAAAAACCCTAAATTGAATAGTCAGTAAGCACAATCTAATAAAGCCCTTGAAAGTTAAGACATATTAGTTAAGTTTCAGTGACATATTAACACTCAGCTTCTGTTTCAGAACTGCCAGGTGTACAGCCAATTCAGGGACTTAAGCACTCATCAAACTTAAATCTAATACAAATTTAATGCAAACCTATATCATTGTCAAGTAAGTCTAAGACAGCTCTAATGCTTTTGCTGTTGTGTAAAAACATGCACAAAGTTACAAATTGGTTACTGCTGAGATGTACAGGTGGAATTTGATTACTTAATTATAAATGTCTCGTATCATTTGAGATATGAGCCGTGAGATCTGCTTGGATTAAAAGACATGGCACAGGAGGCCTGCTGCAGTCTTGCCTCCTATACCTATTGCTAGAGGTTAGGTGATATTCTCAAGGGAATGTTCTCAAAAATCACTAGTTGCTGATGTTCAGGCTACTGGTTCATGTGGTTTATGTGCCTAAGACCTCAAGAGCTGTGTCTGCTGCATATAAGTTGTAGCAGAGTAATCCATTCCTTTCTTTGTGTGTGTTCAAAATGAAGCTGTCGTAGCTATGTATGTTAAATGAGAAAATATATTGGTTTAGATAATTCCATATACACCTGGAGTCTTCTTAAATGGCTATTAATTCCAATCTTGACTGTGTAACCTATGGCTGAAAAAAACATCATTATGTTTAGGTAAAGGAAAGTAAACAGTAGGGAACAGCATAATAAAAAAGAAAAAAAAAAGGCAAAAAAAGAAAAAAGAAAAAAGAGCATTTGAGAACAATTAGTCATTCAGCAAAATATTCATGAATATCTTGTAAAGGCAAATTTTAAGGCTGGTGAATAATTAGTACAGTATTAGCTGTAATGTCAGTTACTTTTAGTAGAAAAGAAAAAAGAACACGACACTGATGTGAAGCACTATATTATGACTATGAAATTGTCATGCTTCAAGCTATCAAGGGAACTCACAAGTAAAGACTGATTTTATTACATTATTACCTATGATCTTCCAGACATTTGTACAAATGTAATGCAGGATCTAAAGGAAATCAGAATCATTCTGGAGCAGCAGGTAGAGGCTAGACAGGATAGCATCCCAAATGGCAATACATACCTCTGTTTACAAGTCTGAATCCTATTCTTCAGGGAGAATTTGGGTCAAGATTAACATATAGATTTAGATGTAAATAAGGCAATTGTATGAAACTTAGTGAGAGTGTAAGTTCAACTATAAGTGTGGATAACATGAATAAAATATAAATTAAGCTGCCATTACACTCTTAACAAACTAGGTCTTGATTTAGTTACCTGAACACAAGCATCCTGTACCTTTTAAGGTGTCTTTTTCTGGCTTACAGGTGCCATTCAAGAACGGCTTAAATATTCTGTCACACCTTATTCCTCTGTCATATCTGCCAGATAATGCAGATGTTGTGCATATACTAGGGAATCTCACAGGACACTACATGCCTCTGATTAGGCAAGTGAATCAAATCACCATGTTAAACTGTTCATGGAGTCGGGATAGTAGTTCAGCTGACTGAGGAAAACTATTGATCATTTGAGACCTGCTCATCTAGAGGAGCACGGTTAAATGTCTCTCCTACCTGTCAGGCTCATATAGATGTTTTGGATACTCTGTAGTTCTGAAATGGCACTGGATGTGTTAGGGCTGCAGGCAGAGGACTGTACCCCTGGCCAGAATTTAAGCTACACTGGAAAACTATTGGACATGACCTGAGAAATTGCTGGATGTGACAGACGACCATGTAACGAGTGGCAAAAATTACAGTTCTGGGCTCCCCAGTACAAGAGGGATATGGAGCTACAGGAGAGACTCCAATGAAGGGCCACTAAGATGATTAAGGGACTGGAGCATCTCTCCTGTGAAGAAAGGCTGAAAGAGATGGAACTGTTTACCCTGGAAAAGAGAAGGTTTGTGGGGAATCTCATCTGTGTATATAAATACCTGAAAGGAGGGTGTAAAGAAGATGAAGCCAGATTAATTTCAGTGGTACCCACTGGCAGGACCAGAGGCAATGGGCACAAACTGAAACAGAGGAGGTTCCCTCTGAACATCAGGAAACACTTTTTCACTGTGAAGGTGACTGAGCACTCGAACAAGTTACCCAGAGAAGATGTGGAGTCTCCATCCTTGGAGATATTAAAAAGCCATCTGGACATGGCCTTGGACAACCAGCTCTAGGTGACCTTGTTTGAACAGGGAGGTTGGATGAGATGATCTCCAAAGATCCCTTCCAATCTCAACCATTCTGTAATTCCAAGGTAGCATCATGATAGATGGGCTGGATTTCACAGGAAGTTGAGGGGGAGTTATGTGGGAAATGACCAAATTTGGTAGCATGTCGATAATATCATACAATGCCAAATTTGCCAAGGTGATGGTATAAAAAATATCAATTTGCATACAGATGTAAGAAAATAGGAACCAAAGGCGAAAATGTTATTAGGGCTTCTTGTTTATTTGGAAGGATACTGGAATGGAGAAAGAGAAGGACAAAGACAGGAAAAAAGATGGTAAGCAGTGGGAAAAGAATAAGTTATCCAAATCATGTGGTCAGTGCTGTTCAGAGTTGGCAGCCATGTGATTGATCACTATAGCCTAAATCAGGACTATAAACCAATCTTCTTTTTCTAACCATACTTCATATGTCAAACATGTGGTCAGGATAGAGTGCAGGTGACTGGGTGCTTTCCCTGGTTAGCAGAAAAACACCTAGATGGATGGATCAAACATCCCAACATCACTGTGTTAGTGCTCATTCCAGGCCTAACACCATCAGCTTCTACCTGCCACTTCCTACCTGGATGTCCATGTTCAGCAAAGAGTGTCCTACAGTGTCTATATTAGTAGCTGAATCCACTCCTTATCTGCTAGTTCCTACATTTCTGGGACCTATATATTCTATTTCTTATGCCACTTAAGCTGTCTAAACTTGATTTTTGTTTCCAGGTGGTTTCTGCTTTTTCTCTCCATTCCTCAATGTTCCCTTTCTTACTCTCTTCACAAGATTGCGTTCTCATTTCACTTCCAGGATACCAATAATTTCCCCCTACTTTACTTCCYCCTGCTTTTCTTTTAAAGAAAAGTGCCAATCTCTAATCTCTTTACTTAACACTGTCCATACTCTTCATCCCACATATCCATGTTGTTTTCTCTTCTGACTTTTGTACTATTTTCCAGTAGTTCATTTTTCTGAACTCTCATCTTCAATTAAGGCTCCTTGTGGTTACCTAAAAAATTATCATCCTCATCTTGATTTGGCTCTTATACCTTGCATAAGCAAGTTGAGCAATTATTCACCTTGTACTAGAAACCAAATGTACTCGGGGCACAGAAACAACACTCTGCAGTCTTGGTGCAATACCAGCAATCTAGTGGGATAGAAACATCAGGGAAAATCTCAGTTAGATCCTAGAGCTTATGTTGGAACTTGTCTTGCTAGCAATCTTAAGAAAGCTTGATTACTACACTATAATGAGCCACTAGCAACATGCTCAAAGTTAAAATTTTAAAAGCCAATCCTTAATGATATTTTTTCTCACCAGCAAAATAAATGATCCATTCTTGATAGGTAGCTGATCCCTCTGCAAATCTTCCTACCCCTGCTCCAAGCTATGGCAGAGCTAGATTCCTTTGATGTATTTTGCTTGTACCTAATTTTTTGGCTCATTTTATTCCTAAAAGTAGTTCAACCACTTTTCCCTGAGCTTTACTAAATTCAACCTAAGGAGATATCAAGCATGGAAATTCACATTCTGAATAATTAAATACTGATACAATTTTATATGTAGCTGAAAACAGTCTTCTAAAGGGAAGTCTTATGTTGTAAGGACAGTCCTGCACCATTCTGACCAAAATTCTCTAGAGAGTGTACAGATTTTATTTTCTGTGAAAAGATTGCACAGAAAGTAAGACAATTTTTACATCTACCACATTTCTGGATATCACATTTTCTAATACATAAGCACACATGTAATTATCACTTCCTAAACATAGCTGTTAACAGCAGAAATTAAGGTCCATCAGTTGAGGGATGGTACAAAGTAAGTCCAAGTCATGCTAAGTATATCTGTAGAAGTCCCTTATATACTTAAAATTTAGAGAAGATCATGTCACAGTTGGACTATACCGAAGAATAAAGTTACTGAAGCCTCTTGTGACACTTTTCCAGTAAGAAAGCTATTATTTACTCAGTTCAACTATTGCATTATCCCAGAAGAAAAATAATATTTCTCATAGCTTTTCCAGTAATCATTAGATTTATATTCGAAATCTAAGACCCAAATTCCAACCATATAAACTGTAATTGCACTGGGAAGAGTATTATTAACAGCCAAGCKTACAGGCTGTTTTGTCAAATAAAAAGATTTTTAGTATTTTGTGGGACGAGTTTTTTAGGAGTTTTATGGCTAGAGCTCAAAAAAGTCAGAGAACCCAGTAGCCAACAAGCAAACAAACTGTATAATGCGAACACCAACAAATGTCGTTAAAGACAGCAGGATATTTGGCAGATTTGCTATAAAATTAGTTTCTCAGCAAGGCTAAAGAAAGAGCAGAAGAGAAGAAACAATGTTGTCTTTACAAAGGCCAGGCAAAAGAAATCCCACATTGTATCCAAAAGTATAATCCTATTTCAGGAAATAAAAATATATTGTTTTATTTATTTTCCTTTCTAGATGCCAATCGGCATTCATTAAGATATAGAAATAAAATTGTGCTCAGTCCAGCCAATTTATTTGAGCAACACTGTACTCTGAGGAGTTGAAAATAAATCCACTTCCAGACAACAGAAATGGCTAATGACGTTTTAGATAGCTCGCTGGACTTAAGGAAAACATTTTTTTTTTTTTGTAGTTGCTCTGTGGACATGCTAACTAATGTAAGAAGCCTAAAAATAAGTTTAAAAAAGTCAAGCCTGCAAACTGTAAGACAAACATGTAATTTGTAACTAAGCAGACATGTTTAGCAGCATATACACAACTACCCTGTATCCTATATTGCATTTCTTAAATTCCACCTGGACTTACTTTAAGAAAAATTACATAACCTTGATGTGGCAAACAGCTGTCATTCTGTTGTACTGTGCAGCAAGCACTGAACAAGCCAGTGTTGGTTACACACATTACGCTAGGAGGAATCATCTTTAAGGGGAAATTTTTCAGCTTTTCATTTTCCCTGACAACAAAATTAAGAAAGTGAAGCTATTAAAATTGTTGTGACTCTTGTAATAGAAAAGAAAGAAAGAAAGAAAGAAAGAAAGAAAGAAAGAAAGAAAGAAAGAAAGAAAGAAAGAAAGA
>JASVER010000039.1:1088106-1120493 GCA_030449065.1 Oceanodroma leucorhoa
AAAGAAAGAAAGAAAGAAAGAAAGAAAGAAAAGAAAGAAACAAAAGTGTTAAAAACATATATCTAGGTATAGAGGTAAGTCTAAGATGAATGAGCTTCTGAAGATAAGCTCATATCTTCTGTAGGATAGAAGTTAAGCAGTACTGAATGACTTCTTGAATGACCACCCAGTATTCTTTGCACTATAATATATACAGGAATACTTTTTTCTCCCGGCTTCCCCTCCCCCCCAGTTAGATCTACATCAACATAGGAATAAACATAGTATCTTTCAACTACTAATGATCAGCTCCATATAAGTTGCTTCCTACAGGGAAAGGAAAGAAAGAGGAATTTTGAATTAGAGTTGAATAAAATATTCACAATAAAAAAATCTCATGACTAGTCAAGAATACTTGACTAAAGTCAAATGAAACCCCCCTGTTAAGAATCTATTCTTTTTCAGTGTCAGTAAAAGGCAGTCCACATTTGTCAATATCATTCCTGTAGTTGATCTCTGATGACAAAGACATTATTTTTACATTGTTCAGATTGTGTATATAAATAAAATCAAAGAGATTTAACATTTTTATTAGTTTCTGTAGTTTTCTTTGCAGTGTGCTTAGTTACAGCTGTTAGGAGGCCTTCATGGACATATTTATACAGAGTAAACAGACTTCTTTAGCAATATTATATTATAACCACAAATGTGTGCGTATAGTATTAAAAAAAATTTGTTTGGGCTGACATTTTCCATGCTTTGTCYGTTTATGCAGATGTTCCTTTCAAAACAGTTTCTGTCAGACCAATTTGACTAATTCTAACAGGGTTCTGGGAAGACAGTTAGTTTTTCTAATGTAAAAACTTTGAACTGAAGTGACCTCTACAGCTGATTTAGTACTGTTCCTTAAAAAACTGGGTACTTGATTTTATAACTTCATTTCCTAATGTAAATTTACACATAGGGTACCCAGGATTTGGAAAACTTTTCAGACCTCCAAATTTTATCCAAAACTTTCAATCTTCTGTCTTGCTACACACAATGTTACTTCCTACTTTTCTTTAGCATATCCTAGTCAAACAGAGCAACAGGCAATGGAAATCTACCAGTACATAGAACCTTTATGTGTTTCCAAAATCCTGTGATGATATGAGTCATAATTGTACTGTAAATTGCCAAATATTCTTTTTAACTTTTGACAAAAAAAACACTGTATACTTGAAAGAGAACTAGGAAACACTTGTTTTTCAATACTTGTGTTCCACTAATCCTAGTTATATTCACTTTATTGTGAACTTTACATCAAAGACAGTTGCAATCCTACAATTTTTTTTTTCCTTCAATGATAAAATGAGCAAGATAAACTGATCTGTTTTATGTTGGTCCCTTTATGCTTTCTGCTAATTTTCTTTTGCATTTTTCTACAATCTAACTATACCTTCAAGACACTAAAGTGCCCTTGCTGAATATTTGTAGATCTGATTGCTCAGGTATAAGATAGAGAATACTTATTACAATTTTGTTCCTTTCTAATGAGAGGAAAGCAGCAGCGAGTTGTCCTGTTGTCACTCTTGAATTCTGTGAATTGTAAATTCAGGGTTATACATGAGTGAGGAAAATTAATTCATGTTCCACTTTCCACTGGATTTCAATATTTCCACTCAGACTCTGAAAAAGTAGTCTCATAAAAATAGTCTTACAAAATGTTTCAAACTCATAGAACCAGAATATGTTAAGTAAACTTAGACTTGTAATACATTTCTATCAGTTACTGATTTTACTTCACAGTTTTGCTGTTTTACTGAACTGTACTATGTTACTGTTACTGGTATTTGAATAATTACTAATAAATAATTAATGTAAATAAGTAATAATTATAAATGTGATTGTAATTCTACCTTCACTCATATACTGAGTACCCAAAATACTTTATGGAACAAAGGAAACAACTGCCAAAAAGAAGCAAGTAACACTGAAATGGAAAATGCAACAATTTTAATTTTTTATCTACRTAAGGGGTGTTGGAGTTGGTTGGGCGTTTTTGTTTGTTTTGGGKTTTTTTTTCCTTTTTTTTTTCTTTTTCTTTTCATTTTACAGTTGAACTATAGTGTTATTCCCATGGAATGTCACAATTTTCAAGTATGGGCTTGTAAAAGGTAGAATTTTAAAGGAAAACATAAAATGGGATTTAACAAGGACCAGAAAATCAAAAATAAAGATCAGGCTATAGTGGAGTATCTAGCTACTCAGAAGGTTGGATTCTTTTACTGGATTCTTTTTTATCTCTTCTAAAGTGTGAAGTAATCAAACTTTACCTTGTGATGACAGTTGAACGGTGTTAGGACATATAAATAGTAATGGTTAGAAGCACAATAAATCTGGAATTAACGCGTTAGCTATGTTTATGTCTGTATAATAAAAATATCCTTGCATGTAAGAACTTTTTATTCATCAGAGTAAACAGGATAATTTCACAAACTTTGCCAAGTATATTGCATCTGTATAAGAGTCACACCATTTAATTCCATGGTGCACTCACTTCTGGAGAGACAAAAATTGTTTTGCAAACCATGTTATTTCTCCTCTGTCTTCTGAATCAAATCAGTATGATCCATCAGTTTCAGTGCATTGAGTAGTTAGAAAGAAAAATTATATCTCCTTTAGCCCTATTATGTTAAGAACATMATTTTAAATTTAAGTTGTTCTTTTATGGATAATGAAAAGGAACACATTTTCTGTCATAGTGTATAAGGATTATGATTTTTTTTTTTTCCCTGTACTGGTTTTGGCTGGGATAGAGTTAATCTTCATAGTTAATTGTGACCAAAACAGTGTTGATAACACAGGGATATAAGAAAGATGGGGACAAACTTTTTAGCAGGTCCTGTTGAGATAGCACAAGGGGGAATAGTTTTAAACTAAAAGAGGGTAGATTTAGACTAGATATAAGGAAGAAATTTTTTACAGTGAGGGTGGTGAAACACTGGAACAGGTTGCCCAGAGAAGTGGTAGATGCCCCATCCCTGGRAACATKCAAGGTCAGGTTGGATGGGGCTCTGAGCAACCTGATCTAGTTGAAGATGTCCCTGCCCACGGCAGGGGGGTTGGACTAGATGACCTTTAAAGGTCCCTTCCAACCCAAACTATTCTATGATTCTATGGTTCTAAGTTTTAGTTATTGCTGAGCAATGCTTACACAGAGTCAAGGCCTTTGCTATTTCACACAGCCCCACCAGCAAGCAGGCTGGGGTTGCACAAGAAGATAGAAAGGGACACAGCTGGGACAGCTGACCCCAACTGACCAAAGGGATATCCCAAACCATATGAGGTCCTGCTCAGCAATAAAAACTGGGGAAGAAGGTGGAGGAGGGGATGTTCAGAGTTATGATGTTTGTCTTCCCAAGTAACCATTATGCATGATGGAGCCCTGCTTTCCCGGAGGTGGCTGAACACCTGCCTGCCGATGGGAAGTAGTGAGTGAATTCCTTGTTGTGCTTTGCTTGTATGCGTGGCTTTTGCTTTACCTATTAAATTGTCTTTATCTCAACCCACAAGTTTTCTCACTTTTTACTCTTCCAATTCTCTTCCCCTTCCCACTGCAGGGCTGTAAGCAAGTGGATGTGTGGGGCTGAGCTGCTGGTCGAGGTTAAACCATGACAGCCCTCTTTGAGAAGGGGGGGGGGAGGTGATGTGGGGCTTGAGGGGTTCAAGATAACAGATTTAATTGGAGTGTGCTAAACCGAACTTACAGCTGTTATAGCTATTTATCTATTAATTGGCAGGCTCTTGTGCTTGCATGGCGTTTGCTTACCTTACTGTGTATTAGATATATTTCCCTCTTGGGATTACTCTCTTCTATGAATTCTGAATGCTTTCATAATCACATTTGTAATGTTTCAGTTTAATTTATATGCCTGTGTAGAGCAATCTACATCTATGTTAGTCAGTCTAATCTCTCTTGTCATGATCTTGGTAGAGTCATTTTAATTACTCGTATTATATCAGGGATATTCAAGATAAACATGATAGTAGTCAGAAGACGTTTTACAGCTTCTGTCAGTGCAACACTTTGGTAGAAGTCAGGAGTTGGTAAAAGTTTCCATTTCTGTTTGTCCATCAGGCACTGTCAAAACCTGAAATCTCTTTCCTGAACGCTTGAGAAAAGGCAGGTTGCTGTTCAGATTGTGACTGTTGGTGCTAGAGAGGAGTAAGGTGTCTCATTTATAGATGCCTCATCTGTACAGAGATGAGAGCTACTTTCTGCTCTCTGCAGTTATGATGGCACCACCCACGGCTGCCACTAGAGGTACCGACTCCTTCACTCAACCATTTTACCCGCAATTGCTGTAGCTGATGTTTAAGTAAACCAAGATCCAGTCAATGTTATAAGATTTTGAAAAGATGATTGGCTGTGTAAAACACTATATGTAACAGACAACGAAAGGTATTGCATAAAAATTCTATTAACTGATTATACTACACTTTATTACTGGTGTAAAGGAGACACCATCCAGAGATGAAGTTGTAATTCAAGTGAAATTACTAGTTCATTGTGAGATAACCATAGAGAAGTAAGTCTGCTTCTCAAACATTTATTTAATCTATAAAGATTATTATAGTTCAGTAAAGAACATGATACATGCATTGCAGGGATTTTGTAACAGTTTTCTTTAAAATTGGCTTCTGTTAAGAGGTATGCAGCTTTATTGTTTGACACAGAATGCATCACTATAACCTGCTTTCAATGTGTTTTAAAAAGGAAAAATGAACATAACTCAAACAGGAGAAAAATAGCAGTGAGTGAAGCCTAAGCATCTTATTTATCATTAAGCAGCTTAAACAAAATTGCAAGGAGTATTGTGTGACTATGGCTCAATTTTAAGTAGAAACCTTTGTCTGAATATGGAAGCATATAGAAAACATACTTATTCTAAGCATATTCAGAGCTATGTTTATTTATATTCTGAGAAATCCATCCTACACCTCAAGTTTAATAGATGTTAGCTCAGCTAATTCAGGATTTTGGCAGATTCCTTTGTGTAAGTATTTAGCATTAGTGACTGAATTTATTGTTCTATTATCATCTGTGAAGGAACAATGAATGATTGTGTCATAATTTCTGAGATATATACAAGTTGGCACTGAAAAATGAATTGATGAATGCTGCTTACCTTCCATAGTACTACAGATTTGTTTTCCAGATATTTCACATATCTATGTTGCATCTGACAGCTTCATGAGGAATGGATTCTTGCAGTGTTTCTGATGTTCCTGTCCATAACAATACCCCTGATTTTTTAGTGCCAAAAATTTCAAGGACTTTCCCCAAAAGTGTTTTAGATGTGGCCACAAATATTTTTCCAGATTGTCTCTGGAATCTGTCTTTTCCATTCTCCATAAACCAGCTTAGACCATGCTGAACACCTGCCTGCCGATGGGAATTAGTGAATGAATTCCTTGTTTTGCTTTGCTTGCGTGCGTGGCCTTTGCTTTCCCTACTAAACTGTCTTTATCTCAACMCATGAGTTTTCTCACTTTTACCCTTCTGATTTTCTCCCCCATCCCACTGTGAGGGGAGTGGGTGAGTGGCTGGGTGGGGCTTAGTTGCTGGCTGGGGTTAAACCACGACAGACATCACAGGTGTTGGACAGAAATGTACTCCCACTAGAAGAAAAAGAACAAGAATTTTTCTTACTAAATAAGGTTGTTCTATAACTAGTTTTTTTTAACTGCCCCTTCCAAACAAACTGGAAACAATTGCCCTCTAATCTATGATGCAAGTCAGAAACATTAACTTTCAATGAAAATAGGATACACTGATTTTTGCGTCAGCAAAATTATTAGAATTTGCCTAGATCAGAATTATCGTCCCATATGATATACCAAGAGTGGAAGGGCAAGAGTAGAAAAATACTATTATCTCAGAGCTGGTACATTGGAAGATAACTGCAAATTGTGCTGAGAGGAGGAGGGGAGCGAAGAAAACAAATCATGTTCCTCAAAGATGTATTTCTTAATTAACCATTGATGACACTGATGGATATGACGCAAAACTCACAGGTATTGTTACTTCAGAAGATCTAAATGTCACATAAAAAATTTGTGACACTAAGAATGGTAGTAAGAGAATGATTAAACTGAGTAAGAAAAAATACAAGGTCAAGCATGTAAAGGTTAATAAGAAGAAATTTTGCTATGAAATAGGAAAACTTCAGTAGTATTCAAAAAGGAAACAGAAAACCCTAGGTACGTTGATTACTGCTGTGTAACTGTGAGACATCAATATGAAAAAAGAATGCTAGGATGCAACATCAAAATACTTTCAGTGTCAAATTGACATGAGAAAGAAAGGGGGGAAGAAGAATTAAACTAAACAACACTGTCAGTAGAAGTATAAATTGCTATAAACTGATCATGAGCGTAGTTGAGAAAGAAACTGATATTTTTCAGCTGTCAGAGTAGTAACATTGCAGAACAGCTTTCCTATATGAAGGAGGATGAGGGGCAGCTAAATAGCTTTTAGATGAAATCTGATCCATTTCTGAAAAGGTTGTGATTGCCTATAATAGCTTATGACAATTGTCCATGCCCTTTCTTGTCATATTCCCACAACCCCAAAGTGCTTTCTTTTGCTCAGTCTGAAATGTTTTAACTATTACATAATGCATGTTAAATAAATACAATCCAATAAAATATTTTTGAACTTTTACAGAAATGCAATGATTTTTTAATTACCCATGTTTCATGAGTTTATAATTTCTCAGAAAAAAAAGTGTTTTATGGGAAAAATTCTGAATATCTTTGTGAGAGGATTCCTCTCACATAATTTTAAATATTGGACTTCTTTTACTGCCCACAAAACCCAATAAACAGATCAAAGCACCGCCAGAAACTGAATCTTTCCACCTATCTATCTCAAACCACAGCCTTGGAATGTGAAAAAAATGACCCTCTTGAGGCATCCCTCTGTGTGCCTATAGAATCTAGAAGAATGTCAGTGAACCCTGTGAATAGATTTATGCTTGTGCAAATAAAAACTATTTTTACAATATAATTTTTGTACCAGTTATCAAAATCTTTGTTATTATTTCCATAAGTATGTAGCACAAACTAGATACCTGTGTAGTAAGTCAAGTCCCTAAAAGGGGATGTGTAATAGCATTTTAAATGACCTAAATTTTATGATAAATTTTAAGGGACTGGCAGCTAAAAGGCAGGACCCATGGGAAACTTCCTTCTGGAATAGAAACTTTAGGCCAGATTAGAGTGCAGGATCTGAAAAATAGTACTAGATACCTAACTATGGGCAAATGAATCCTGCCTGATGAATACTAGGAGAACAAGTCAGCTAATCATACTCAAGTAGCAATTAGAGAGTGAGCTAAATAGATTTCCATKTATTTAAATGAATGTCTAGCTTACATGCACCAAAAACGTAGGTATTTTTATCTGTGAGACTGCCACTAACTTTCAGTTGATATAAGATGGGCAAAATTAAAATCAAACTGAATGTTTGAGATCAAAATCTGGCAGACTTCTTTTGTTAACTACTATGCAGTTTCCAATTGTTTTTCTCCCCTTGCAGGTAAAACACAGGGCTATGCTAGATAGAATGGGCTCAGTCTCACTGCCCTCRTGCAGACTTAGTGCCATTTATGATGCCTTATTGTATCCCACCTAATGTTTGGCTACCTCTCCAAAAGGGCCTGGGCTCAATGCATGTCCTGGGTCACGATCTCCATCCCTGCATAGGTATTTCACTACAACATCTCAAATGGTTTTAGGGGTCTGTATGTTGGCAACTAGACAGACAGATCTAAATTCAAACCTAAAAGCCAGGGGAATTCCAGTGTGTAAAGGAAGAAGAGATTAACCAGATAATATTAAATAAGGAAGAAGTGAAATATTTTCTCACTTGTCTATACAGCTGAATAGAACCATTTTTAATCTGTTCTACTGAGTATCATTGTTTATTAACAAGATAGTAAACCTACACTGAAACCGATCCTGTTGATGAGGTTTCTCTAATGCACATCCCATACAATCTCTATATATTTTTAGAGGTTCAGCACGTTCCAAGTTGGAAAAGTGATGCTCAGTCTTGTGCTCTAGAGTATCTGCCTCTTTCTTACTACTAAAAATGAAAGCATACAACTTCCTTTTTTGATTTTAAGTCAGTATCAGACTAAATTGTATTTCAGAGACTTCTAATTTCCAGTGTTTTTCTTCTTATTAATTAATAGAAAGAGTTAACTCTTGACTGCCTGCATAAACCTCACAACTATTTATGCATCTTCCTGGTATAATATATTAAGCCCACTTCTACAGGAAGTGGCTATCTTGAATACAATAATCTTTGTAGCCCTATAGTTTGTTTGGCTACACTTCATACACAGTCATATAGTCAGTGATAGTTGATAGCTACTCTCTTTTGAATGTTCCTGAACACTTTAAACACAAAAAATAAACTTGAAAAGCAATAATTTTCCAATATAGTTACATGTGCACACTATGCATGTAAATGCCACTTAATATACTCTCTTCTCAGGTATTTTTTATTTAATATTAAACTAATTATATTACAAATTTGTCACTGACATGCAGGTCAAAAGACTTTCTGACTGCTATAAAAGGCATATTAAGTCATGATATGGCTAAATCCACAAAATTATATAGGTGTCATAATATAACATAATTGTCCTGTGAAACCATCTAGTGATTGAAAGATAAAAGAACAACTTTGCTAACATCAAAGTTTTGAATATGTTGTCACCATTATTGTAATTGCTAATCCAGTATTAGCAATAAACTGCCCTCTATTAAACAATTAAAAAAAGAAGTTACATAAACAATGACTCATCTGCTTAATCTGACATATTTTAAAAAATTGGGTTTTTTTTAAGTATTTTAAGTAACCTTCTGTTAGACTGGTTTTGGTACAGACAGTATCAACAAAAAGTAATTGCCACTACTKTCAAAATTGTCTTGTTCATCTAAGAATTATTTAGGAGTTGAAGTACACTTGGAAATGTACTGAGATTTCACTGAAACATTCAGAATTGTATCTGTTGTAATACTTCTAAAAATGAAATGTATTATATAGAAAGAGGTATGCTTACTGAATTTTAGGAATTGTAAAATCAATTACAAATTTTGTCATTTTACAACAAAGCACTGAACTTATGCTTAAGTTAAACACATATATTTGGTAAGATAATTTATATCTCCTTCTGTTAGAGGAAACTTGAGTCATACTGTTGATTTTTGGAAAACTTGTGAACAGTTCTAAAACACTTTAAGAATCTAAACCTAAGAAGAATGTAAAGTGACCTAAAATGAGCTAAGCTGCTTGGCTAAATATTTAAGTAAAATAAAACAAAAATGTTTAGGTACTTACTCCTGTTACAAAATAGACTCAATGGTATAAAAATAAGGGAGTAGTTGTTTTCATTACAATTAATGTGAACCAATCAGAGAGAAAAGAGTGTAATCTATTAACAAGCATAGAGTTGAAATGCGTAAAAATAGCCCTGATAAAATGCAAGACTGAAGGAGAAAACCCCTTAATCCTCCCAGCAAAGAAGGTGGAATGCTGATGACTCTGTAAAAATACGTAGGAAGGATGAAAATTTAACATCAAAGAAAAACAGCAAATAGCTGTGTTGGTGGACTTTCTTGTATTAATAATGATCCTGCTGCTTGTATTTTGACTAGTAATGAGTYGTTATTATATTTGGATTAAATTCTTAAAACGTTAATTAGTCTAACAAGAATTCTAATTTTTGGATCCCCACATAAGGAAAGTGTGTTACTCTAGAAGGGAACACAAAGGTTTAGTTTTAGCTCAAACTACAACTGCCCCTCTTCAGTTACATTTACAGTTGTGGGGAAAATAATGCAGTACTTTAACATATCATATTGCCAGAAACAAAACAATATTATGAAAAATAACCCCAAGAAAATAAGATCTGATGTCAACAAAGTGCACATTATGATATTGCAGGGCTAGTTATAGCTTTACTCTTTTTTCTGTTTCTTTAACAGTACTTTGCCATAACCTCATTGTTCAAATCTTCTACCCTTAATACCCAAACATATTTGTAACATCCTACTTTATTTCTAGTTTCATTTGTCTCTCAGTTATATATTGATCCTAGGATAAATATTTTTCCAGTGATACAACAGCCAGCTAATGGGTTTTTAATAACCAAAGAGGAGGATAAAAATTATTTATTTGCCTAACTTCCATTGTTTTTAATTTTATTGGCATGCAGTGATTGGTCAGGCTACTCTATCTATCTGTGGATTGTAACTACTGCTTTGTCTCTGAAAATCTGACATACAAATGACTGTAACATATTTTGGCATATGTGTCAATATTCCTTTGATTTTTTTTTTAATTTTTCACAAGAATATCATTCTATTAAAAYATATACCACACAAAAATCCAAAGAAAAGAAAGAATAACTATAAAACTGCTAACTGAATAAACAGGTGGTTAAGTGCTAGGCAGGGAGGTCATTAGTCTTCTTCAGAGCAGGAGATATTTCAGTGCTTCACAAGACAGTAAAGTAACTTTATAGACCAATCACAGACCAATTGTTTTCAAAACAATGAAAAATGTCTTCACATAAGCACATGCATATATACTACGCTATACACATATAATAGCAACGGCAATTTAAAATGACATTTAGTTTCACAACCACAAAACTTTGTCTTATAGACCAGGAATTTAGCAATAAATTGTCATTTGTGGTGGTGCCCATCAGCTAGGTGGACTCTTAAGATATTCAAAACATGTATTCTCTTTCTCAAAAGATGGCTTTACTTAAAGGAAAGCATTGATTTTTGCCAAGAGACATACAGAAAGACAATCAATCAATGACAGCTTTGCAAGAAAGCTACTAGTAAAACCACCCTTGGTTCTCACTTTGTATTCCTTGAGGTCATATATTTATTTTAAATCTTTGTTTCCCTGATGATTGAGGGACAGCCACAGTTAGAATCAGTCTTAGTCAATTTTCATTTTTGCATAAATGAAATAAAGGGAAAAATTATGAATAAAAGAAAAGAAAAAATATCATTTTAAAGGAAAACTTTCCATGGACTGGACCACTTCCAGTTTGTTGCTTTTAAATGTGTTTTTCTTTTACTTATTTATGCACATTTGTATTTCAAGCTATGCCACCTGATACATCTAATTATATCTTTTAAAAACCTTAATTGCTTTTGTTGCTTGTCTGAAGTAAATGATAGGCCTACTCTTCATGGCTTTCTTTTAAGGTGAAGTTATGGACATTTTAACATCATTAAACTACAAAAGTCATATAAAACTGAAGTAAGAAACAACGATTAAATTTCTGATGTTTTCTCCCAAGACAAAAATTAGTTCAATATAATACAGCATTTTACAATGTAAATATTTGGATTTGGAAACAGATCTTGCAGAGATTAACAATGTTATCCAACTGTAAACATATTGTCATCCAAAACCACTATGTTTTTCTCAAAGGAAAAATACAAAGCCAAATGTATAAACAAGACCCAAAAAAACCCTTTCCTGATTTTAAGATGGCTACAAAACTTCTGCATTTTTATAAAAAGGCAGACTGTTGTTTCAAGAGAAGACTTGCATCTTCAAATAAAAATAAAACAAATTCCAGTCATGGGACTTGGTCTGACACTATTCAAGTTCCAACCTATAGATTGCTTATGATTAAAAAAAATACTACCTCAAATCACTGAAACAGAGAATATTGCATAGGTCACAGAGAATAAATTAATGGAAATAATTAAATAATAACTGTATATCTTACATCTGTTATTATCAGCTACAGTTAGTTTGTACCATGAACTGGAAAAAGAGGTCTATCAGTAAACACATACTGAAACACTAGATGTGAAACTTTCTCCAGAATTGGGTGAAGTGAAGGTCAAATATATGTGATCACTCAATGGTGACACAGTATCCTCTACTCCTTGATATTTCCCCCTAAAACAATGTTACTTTTTTTTTTTCAGTAACAAATAGGTATGATTTCACAAGTATATGATCCTGCAAAACAAATATATTTTAGAAAAAAATACCAAAAAAATTTCAATTTTGTAAGAGTCTTTTCCTCAGAGGCCATTATTGCATGGGACTATACCTGTTCAGAAATCTCTCACCTGAAAGACATCAACAAAATACAGTGAAAATACAGAGTATTGTCTACTGCTAAAGGCACAAAGCTATAAAAGTATTCCCTCTGGGAACAATACAAAAAGTCAGATCAGTGCTTTAATTATAAATTTATTAGATATAAGGTTCCAGTGAAGAATTCCAAGTATGTCAGGTAAGAAAGCAGATGTCTCTGTTGTGTTATGCAGTATATGTGACTTTTTGTAACTCATCTCAGTCATATAAAATGAAGATAAAATACTAAGCTAGTACAGAAGGCCTAAAGGAAACTCCCACTATGGTTCAGTAGTCAGCGTAGTAAAATATAATTTAGAAGAAGCACTATTCAACTGCCAGTAACAACATTGTATAAATCAGATTATTTTGAAATAATCAATGAAAGAGAGAGAGATTATTCTCATATTCATAAAAGAATAAGAATAATTATCCAAATAGCTACCGTGGAACAAGCTACCCTTTAGAAATCCTTACTCTTGTTTAACATGTGTTAGCTTGCTTTTCTTCACATTTTTGGTGATTCTAGGCTGGGAGTAATGTTTTTCAGCACAGTACACCCTGTGATTGATTGATCTGATTATACAATAAATGTTTCAAAGCCTGCAGTAGAGGTATTTCATGTGTTCTCATCTGTGTGAAATATTTTTTTTCCATTTAATTTCAGAAAATATATAACAGTAATGCAGAAGAAATGTAAATTTTCTTACTAGTTTTTTAAATAAAATGTCCTATTTCTTCACAAATGAAGTACTGTAAATGTAGAAGAGCATGCTCAGATAATACATCTGGGACATTTTGCCCTATCCATAAAAACAAAACAAAAATATAATTAGAAAGGAGTTATTACAATTAATTTGGTAATTTGATACTTTAGTGATAAATTTATGTCAGGTGTCTTATTTTCTCATCAATCAAGGTTTATACTTAAAAGTCAGTATATTTTTTCAGAATTTAGTCCAGCATATTTTAGTTTTAAACACCTCAAGAGCTTGGTCCTCCACTCCTTTCCTTAGAAAATGATTTTATAATCTTGTCAAGACATGGGTTGTGCTTATCACTACCAAGTGACAATGCTTGCAGGTAGAACATGATACTCTTTTTTAAGACCTGAAACAATCTCCACAGAAAGATAACTGAAGTGGAAAAATCCTCTTAAATTTAAACTTCGATGGTCAGGCAAATAAAGGGACTGAGAGTGGAAACTCAAGACATTTATCATGGCTGCCTTACAGCTTAAGACCAATCAAAGTGCAGTCATGCTTATTTATTCCAGTTTTGCTTTTCAGTTTACTTTGCATCCAGCATCCAGCAAACTTGAACAATTTAGAGCTAAAGACCATATCAGTGATGTCAATTTACTTTACATTTACCTTATTTACATTGCCTTTATATTTAACTTATTTATAGGCTATGTGAAATTTCATATGCAGTAGCCTATTTATGAAGGAGTTGCTTCATAGTCATGCAAAGATTTTGAAGAAATATAAAACTACAGGCTATCTATATGTCACAAATTACATAAGATACGAAGAAGGCCCTAGCCAGCAGTTTGTTTTCTTTTCAAATAGCTGATATGGGAATGAAGCCTGTTTGGCTGCATGCACATGTAAGATTATTCATGACTTTGTCATGTGGGATCCCTGGATACTAAATAACAGGCATTCTGATCTGAATAGCCAGCAGTGAAGGGCAATGTATTTCATACATGTTCATTTGCATGTATTGTTAATGGATGCTGTATCATAATAAACATCTTTATAAGATCTTTGTGAAAATTTTGTACTGGTTTCTGACTCTTCACAAAGTAGAATWATTAGGAGTGACGGCTTTCTGGCAGTTGTTGTTAGCTTTTTCTAGTTGTAGTCAAAGTAAACCTCCAGATCATTTCATCTTCAGCCTGTGGTCTTTAGAAACTAAATAAYTGATAGCTGTTTGACATCTGAGAGATCTCCATCTACCTGAGAGATGCCAAGTCCTCCTTTATGATCAATAGCATAAAAAAATATTATATTTACTGATGAGACATTTCCAAATCCATGTAAATTTAACTACTGTCATTTAATTACTGAGCCAGGACATCGTAAGGGCTGGCTGTCCTGCAGGAGGGAGCCAGGAGCAGAGGATGGCCGTGGGGCCAGCAAGGCCATGCCCTCCCTTGAGTAGAGCTCTGTCCTGAAGCACTCAGCAAGGGAGCAGGACTGGGATGGGGATGGTGACTGGGGCCAGCCCAGAGCCCTATAAATACCCAGGAAAGCCATGGTGATGGGATGGTTGAGACCCGGTCTGGCCCCAGCATCAGAACACCCTCAGGGCCCGACACACAGGACTGAAAGAGACTTGGAACAGTCATACATGGTGACAAAGCTGTAGAAATTTTTTTTATCACTGATGACTGATTTCTGGCTAACCTGTCCTTGAAGACCTCCAGGAGATAATACATCTTTTTCAGGCAATCTACTCTGATTAGGTTTTGGGGTTTTTTAATTTTATTTTTTATAGTTTTTCTAGTGTCTAACTTGGATCTTCCTTGCTACCAGTTAAACCAGCTACTTCTTGTACTGATCATCTTGTTACACAGAAAAGATACTATTCCCTTTCTGTTCGAAGCAGCCTGTTACATATTCAAAGATGGGCATTCCTTCAGATTAGACAAGCCCACATATTTCACCATTTTGTTTTATCGCATGGTTACTGGCCTTCTGTTATCTTTTTTTGACTTATTCCTGTTTATGGTATCAGAAACCAGCCTCCATCAAAAACCTAACTAGGGATGAGCAAGGTGAAATGATCACTTGATACATCTTGCAAGCCTGACTTCCATTTATACATGTTAATATAGTGGCTATATTTTTTATTTTGGGTTATATATTTTCTTTGGTATTTCTAGATATATATTCATCTTGACATCCAGCATGCAATTCATTACAGAATTGCTTTGTGCCTGCTCCCCACCCTGTCTTGCACAGTTGTTTTTATTCCAGCATTAAGAATGAAGATACACAATCATATTGGGCTCTGATTGAGCTGATCAAACACCTCCCCACTTCCATAGATGGTTGTGTTCATATATCAATAGGATAAAAATAAAAATAATAGAAATAAGTCAAAGATGTAAAAATATAAGCTTGTACGAGAAGAAAACATTTAAATGTTCTATAAGGCAAATAAATATCAATGGTTATTAAAAAACAGGAACTCAGTGAGATGACTAAGAAAAGACTTCTGCTGGTTAGGAATAGTCACTAAGAGCCTCAGCTACCGCAACATCAGCTACAGCAAGGTGGTTGAATTTAAGATCATAAGAGAAATGAGGATGGCAAGTAGAATTACAATCCCCAGCTTCAGGGGAGCTGAATTCTGTTTTTCCAGGGAACCAGTTGTTGGAATCCTATGGGAGGCTGCCTGCAGGGTGAAAGGACACAGGAAACCTGCCTGATCTTCCTGGAGAGCTTCCTCAGAGCACAGAAAGGGATCATTCTGATATGCAGGAGTTGAGCAGGAGTAGCAGAAGGTAGGCTGAACAGGGAACTCCTGACTGAGCTCAGATGTGAAAAAGGAGTACATAGAAGGTGGAATCTGGGATGCGGCACCTGAGAGGAACACAGACTTTACTCAGGCATGCAGGGATGGAGTTAGGTTTGGTATGGAACGTGAGAGACTGCAAGAAGGGCATCTGTAAATACATTGGCAGAAAAGGAAGACTAAAGTAACTAGGCCAAAGCTCAGTAGGATGGGGAACACAGTGATAAAAGATACAGAAAATTACTTTCTTCATAGAACCACAGAAAAGTCCAGGGAAGTCCTAGTCTAGAAGGGACCTATGGAAATCTTGCAGTATAAATCTTGACTGGACAAGGCCTTGAGTATCCTGATCTAAGACTGAATTTAACTGTGTTTCAAACAAGGTTGGCCAGATGACCTGCAGAGGTTCTTTCCAGCCTATATCTCCCTAAATTATGTTCCTTTGTGGTTTTTTTCCACTAATGGACAGAGACTTTTTGTTAAGTAAACAAAGTTTCCAGAGAAGCTGCATCTGCAGTTGACTTCACACAGATAGACTACTTCCTTGATGTCTTTTCCAAACTCTTCTTTGTTAGAATCAATACTTTTCCATACAAGTCTCTTTTTTCCATTTCTGGCCATAACATGCAAGTAACTGTGAAATATCTTTTCTTTTAACATTCTAATAGGAAATTAGTTTCTTATTGCACAGTCTAAAGGGGTTGAATGGAAAGGTTGTTATAGTCTAACAGAAATTTATTTTCTGAGAAAATAAATTAGCACGTCTGTTGGCTCACAATTATATAACAGGGTTTATCCTTGTTGTCCTTTCTCAGATAGCTCTTTACTCACATTAATGGCAGGTCCTCAACACAGCAAGGTCAGATCTTTTTAAATAAAGAGTGGTGGTGAAAGCAGCTGTATTCCCTAAGCTGTTTGAATAGTCTCTCTTCTGTGCATGGTATTTTGAAAGCAAAAGCAATTTATAAATTAATACCAAGGTTACTGAACCATTCAATGGTCTAAGAGCCCCCGTGAATTCCAATTACCTCTCTTTCACAAACTTATTCCATAGTTATTAGTATGGGGTCAGTAGAGTGAAGTTCACTGCAATCACAGTAGGACAAGGTTTACCTTTGTTTATCTTCATCATTCACGAGTTGTATAGATTCATTTGACTGTAATCTAATATGTTTGTGGGAAGGGAGTGCTGCTACATTACTTGAAATGTGCCAACTCTCAGGCTAAGACTGATATATCTCAATGAATGGAGGCAGGACCCTTATTTATACACCAAATCTACTAAGGAAAATGGATTTAGAAATGTTTTCTTTGATAATAACTTTAGTTTTTAACTTGCAGATAATTAGATATTTTACTATAAATGACCTCAACTCCCTTTCAGCAACATGACCTTGGTTGCTGTGAGAAGACATTCTGTCCTTTTTGTCTATAATATTTGTATTTCTATTCTAAGATCTCAAAAGCTGGGGAGGAAACAAACAAACAAACAAACAAACAAACCAACCACAAAACACCACCACCCTTTGTGGGTGATTTGTGCTAAGGAGTCCTGTTTGGAATAATTTCTCAGTGGAGATCCTCACCTGGAAGGCCACGTCTAGATGTACAACTTAAAGGACAGGTACCTTGAACTGAATCTCTTTTGACTGTGTTTGATGGGAGTCAGACTTCTAGAGGTGGTCGTTGAGAGATTAATTAGATCCTCTCCGGAAAAGCATAGGACTGTCAGGTAAAGAAGACACTGAGTTTCACCTAAAGGCTAGAATAATTGCTCAGTATGTATGTGAAATGTGTGAGAAGCTTGCAGTTCCACAAGAGGAGAGAATGTGTTTTGCCCTGAKCTATGCGCATCTTTTGTTCATTTTTTTCATATACTAATGAGCATAATGAGAACAATAAGTCATTAAATTTAATGTTAACTTATTGAGCACTTCAAAATAAAACAGTGCTGTGCTGCTGAGAACAATATAACATACCACTCACAGTGCACAAGTCCTGCAATTAAAATGCTAATTAACACTTTTATTTATAAGGAACAAGGTTATTTGATTATAATCCCATTTTCCCTGCTCCCTTCAGCAATATGGATTGATCAGTCAGAGTAACAACAACCCATCCCAGTTGCCTGAGGAATGATTTTATTTGCTCTCTCCATACAGATCTGATATACACCACAAGGAAGACATTAGCCAAATTAGGCAGAAACAACTTAGAAGAAGTTTCTTTCTTTCTTTCTTTGCTTTGTCTCCATAGAGAAACTGCAGTTGAATTTGTCTTTTGCTCATCACAGCCTGCAGAGAGCTTAGCTGGAGTCAGACCGCTTGGTTAGTTACTGAAATCAGAGTATATCCTTCCAGACCAAGGGTAAGTAAACAGTAATTCATAATGTTCAGTTATACAGCAATTAAATAGAACATGTATGTTTCTTCATCAGAGTTAAAAAGGAGAAGATGGGAGAAAGAGGCAAAATACATATGTATGTGCATACATACATATATATATACATTATATATAYATTATACACACATTATACACACACACGTGTGTGTGGTTGTATAAAGGTGCCAGTGCAATGTATTTATTCTAAAATTTGTGTCTCAGGTACTTATAAGCTGTAGAATTACTTCCACGTCAATTTATAYCTGAAGTTAACAAGTTAGCAACATATGGGATGGAATTCCTCACAGATTTTTCCCATTCCTGTTTCAAAATATAGTAAGAGAAAATAAAAAATATATATTTTTTAAAATGCGTATGCATTTTAGCCACAGTGGAGTGTATCTTTCATACAGAAACTCGAAAACATATGATAACATTGCTCTTCAGGAGTTTCCAACAATCAGGGACTTGTTCTAGCCATTAGAATACGAGGCATGTTTATACRGAGCAAAAAGAAGTATCATAGACAGAAGAGGCATGAGCTGTCCACAACCAAGCTTGCAAGTGTGTTTGGAATAGTCGTGTTTGTGAACCACTGAACCTGAAAACACTGAAAAGACAACTCTGTTTTTTTCTAATCCAAGATGGCTTGTGCGCCATCAGCTCTTTTATCATTATAGCATTTCTTATTTAAGGCTTAAAGTAAATGGACTCAAGCACCTGTGTGTCTGTACAAAATCTTTGATACATATCAATACAAACCTCTTTATACTGAGCCCTGAGAACAAGGAAAGCATGATTTTCTTTACATTCTTATCTTTCATCCTAGACGTTTAAGACATCTAGTACAGGTTTATGAACTCTAGATGTTATTAATATAATGGCATGTTTTACACTTTTTTCTCATGTCATGTAGACAACTGTCTTGTTAAATACAGTTTTTCCCTCTTCAGGACAGGACTGTGCCTCCATTTTAAAGTATATGTGAAAATAGAATCTTTGCTTGATCCCTAATGTGATGAATACAACTATCATGAAATAGTCAACATTTGCCATCATTTTCCTTTTGCATCACTGTTTTGCTTAGCTTGTATGTGCAAAAATAAGTTCTGTATTCATGGAACTGCAGACTGGGATTTCCTTCTTTATTTAGTTCCATCAGAGCAGGTGATAAATTCCCACTGGAAAAACAGAAAGGTAGGAGAAAAGAGTGGCTGAGTCTTACAGTTTTCTCAATAACCTCAACTGTAGGCTTTTTGTTCACACGAGCTCTTAGGAACAGTTGACTTCCTAAAATGTGGTTTGGAATAGATGAAAAGACTGGACGACTGAAAAAAAAAAAAAAAAGAAACTCCAGCAGATATTAGCTCTTGTCCCTTCTCACTGAGTCCCCTATATTCAAGGGAAATGTCACTCACTGCCAGATTCAGCCAAAATTCACACTGATGTATGTATATATTCATAGAGATATCAGGATAATTAGGATTCATGAGGGACTGATAAATTTCTTTACCAAGGAGGGTAAACTTATGGTTTCCAACAGAAATAACAAACATCTTTTTTTWAAAAAAAAAAATCTGAATATTTTTTCTGGTTTTTGAAAAACAGGTTAATAATCCTATGAATTAAAAAGACTAAGTTTCATATATTTTCAGCACTGCCAAAGTTTAAATTTGTATAACTATAGTTTAGAATACTTATGCATAATAACTGTGATATTTTAATATATTAACTATTCTCCTTTGTTGTTCAAGCTATGGCCACCACTATACATGGATGGGAAATATATGGGGGTATAAGATATTTTTATAACTATTTTTGGTTAAAAAAATCATTCAGGATATAATTTGTGTAGTTTTCTTAGAAAGGCTCATGAATATTTGGCATATATAACACCACACTGAAATGGTTGTGCCTCTCATTCACAAAGCTGTCTGCTCGAATAGCCTTTCATCCATGCCTCTCCTCACTCCCTTCGTAAATAATAGCATTTACTTTGAATGAAAATAGGAAGTAAATACCATTCTATTAAAACAGAAACTAAAATTAATTAAGATGAATCCATAAAACTGTCTAAAAGCACGGATATATCTAGCTATGTAAGATTCAGTTTCCTTTGAAATAATCTGCAGAACTTCACTGATTTCAGTGCTGTGCGAGTGTGCTTTTTACTGTGAGCTGCGGATATCAAAGATAAATAATTTTAGTGGTTGCTATTTCGTGCCATTTAATACCTTCAGTTTCTCCTAAATTTTCCTCAGTAAATGATCCCCAGATATAGTTCAGAGGGTCACAACTAAATAAAATGATATGAAAAGTAATTCTCAGTTAGAAACACCAGCAAGATGTCTAGTGAGATCATCTTCACTTCTTGACTGAAATGTCAAAAAAGCATAACGGTGAACAATTACAACCAAGCAGCTGAATGAATTTCCCTGAGAATAGTGTACACATATGTGTATGCCAAATAGGATGAAGCTGAAGGTGCAGAGGGAGCTGGCTGCTATCACTGAAAGTTTTTTTTTCTGTCTTTGAAAGGTCACAGCTGTCAGGGTAGATTTCTGGTGACTGCAGGTAGACAAATGTTGTACTCATCTTCAGAAAAGGATAAGAAGGTCAGCCTGGGGAACTACAGGCTGGTCAGCCACACTTCAGTCCCTGAGAAAGTTATGGAGAGAATCCTCTTGGAGAGCATTTCTGAGCACATGAAGGAGAAGGCGATGGGGAAGAGCTAGCATGGATGTACCAAGGCTAAATCACACCTAACCAGTCTGACCACCTTCCATGATGAAATGACCAGATCTGTGGATAAAGAGAGAGCCATGGATGTCATTTACCTTGACTTTAGCAACACTTGAAAATCTCTAGTTACAAGTGGAGTACCTCAGAAGTCTATCTTGTGRCTTACTCTGTTATCTTTATTAATGATCTGGAGGAAGAAATGTAGTGTGGCCTTATTAAGTCTGTGGATAACACCAAATTGGCAGAAACCGCTTATACACTAAAGGTCAGGGTTGATTTTTCAAAGACATGCAGGCAAATTAGAGGAATGAGCCAACAGAAACCTTAGAAAATTAAATGAGAACATATGTAAGGTTCTGAATTGGGGATGGACTAACTCCTTTAGTGGAACCAGCTGAGGAGTGACTGACTGGGGAGCAGCTCTGCTGAGAAGGACCTTGGGGTCGAAGTGTCAGCAGTGTGGCCTGGCAGTAAAGAAAGCCAACAGCATCCTAGGTGTTATGAACAGGAACACAGTACAACAATGGAAGTGATTATTCCCCTTTACATATCACATGTTAGGCTGCGTCTGAAATGCAGTATCCAGTTCCGAGCCCACCAATGCAAGATGGATGCTGATAAATTTTAGTTAGCTGAGCTGGGAGCCATCGAGCAGCTCCAGCACTTGCCCCATGAGGAGAGGCTGAGGGACCTGGGCTTGTTCACCTTGGAGAAGAGATGACTTTGGGACCACCAAATAGCAGCTCCTCAGCATCTATACAAGGGTTATTAAGATGGATTTGGCTCTTTACTGAGATTTGTGGTGAAAGAATGAGAGACAAGTCATGCATTAAAACAGAGATTATTTGCCTGGATATAAGGGGGAAAAAACGTCACTGTGAAGGTAATGGAGCACTGGAACATCCCAGCCCTTGAAAGGTTGTGCGTACTTCATCCTCAGAAGTTTTCAGGACTCAGCTAGACAAAGCCCTGAGCAACTTGATCTGACCCTAGATCTGGCCCTGCTTTGGGTGGACTACAGACCTTCTGAGGTCCCTTCCAAACTGAATTATCCTAAATTACTACATGAAAGAAGAGATGTCATGTATTGTGAGCATTTTCCACAGCACTTGTGTTACAATAGACTTGCCTAGGAAAAATAAAGTTTTCTATTAAACAATTTATGCTAGATGTCCATTACGAACAACAGTCCATTAGGACTTCCTCTAGAGTATTTAATTAATTTGACTTTAAGTATTTGTGCTGGCTTCATAGTGGAGAATTTACACTACAGTTAAGGCATATTAACAAAAAATACGATAGGAAATTGTCTTTACTGTTTTAGACAAGTTTTCAGAATTTGTAGTCCTTACTACTTACAGGACATGTAAAACTTTTTAGTTCTGGATTAATAGTCTACAGCTGTGTGAGATGAATGCTGAATGACAATTCATCATCTTGACACCTGGACAAAAATCCAAAGGGATTTCTCTTGGCTGTAAAAGAAGATACAAGTGGACAGTAAATGTAGCAGCTGGAGAGGTGCTACAAAGTATGTGCACAGCTGAAAAAAAAAATTGCTGCTCCTTACCAGAGAAGCACTCCTCACCTGAGAAACAGATCTTGGGGTCAGGTGTCCCATTATTCCTCTGGAAGAACCTGTGGGCCATCTCTTCACATTGCATTCAAATAGATTTTTTTTCCTACTCTTATAGGTAACCTTCCCCTTATCAATCCCATAGGCTGTCTGAAAAATACTGGAAAGAAGAAAAGCCAACAGGATACTTGGTATTAATTTTTAGGAAAATTCCATCTTATGGTACCTGAAGACTTCATGTACTTTTGGTGCAGGAAAGTGGTAATTTAGTTGAGAGGTTAAGTTATGACATTTTGTCTTATGTACAATATCTGTGCAAAAGAGATTGCTTTGAATGTGATCTGAACTTTATGATTATCTTAGGTGTGTAATTTCAACACACACAAAAAAGGAAATATCTTTCCTTTTACATTTTTTAAGTGTAAAATTAACTTCAGCATATTCTTTACTGTAAAATCCAAATATCTATATTTCAAAAGCCTTTAATAAGTATAAATTGATGTCAAATTGCCTGTACTACATGCRACTACAGCATTGCTAATATCCTAGTGTCTCCTGTGAATTGCTGGATTTATTTGGTTTCCTTGAAGATATGAATCACAAGAGGAGACTTGTCTTCCTGCCAGGAGTTTTCCTGCAAATAGCTTTCCTCTTTTTGCAATTTTTTTTCAATGTCATCTAGCATGGCTGAGGAACTTTGTTTCTACTGGGGAGGTAGACAGTTCATCTTTGCAGCTTCTCTCTGTAAAAAACACATTTAAAATAACTTTGAAAGCACACAGTTCCTTGCTTTGGGTTTAATGTCTCTGCCCCTATAGAAGATGCCATCAATCTAATGAGAAACAAGAAGAGGTGAAAAACAATGAGGAAGAGTGAGAGAACAAAAGTGAGGGGGGAGGGGGGCAGAAAAGAAGACAGCATTATCTCAATGAAAAGTAACATAAATTGCCAACTGCTGACAAAACCCTAAAATATTGAGTAAAAATGATCACTTCAGAGAAGATGAGAGGTTAAGGAGAATGATTTAAATCTTGCAGGCTTTGTGTGGACTGTAATTACATTATGTTACCTCAAGCAACAAAAGAACGATATCTCAACGTATGTATGAATTGCACCAATATTAGGTGTTATGAGTGATTTAAAACTCTGGCTGCAATTAAGTCTTTTCTAGTAGTAAATTTAGGATAGAGATTGACTATCAAGAGGGGGCTTAAGAGACTGCTGGCTGGTTTTACAGGAAAAATGTGTGTGTTGATAGAACATATTGATTTTCTCAGTATGAACTGATTATAAAACTCTGAGATACAGGTCGTATTATACCAGCAATAATAACATATCTGAACTTAAAGACTGAGCTTAGCTGACCATCTGTACCACTGCTAGAATTGTGATGCAGAGTTGTTATCCCTCCACTGCCTTCAAACATGTGGCAGATTTGGAACTCCTTCTTGAACAAATTTGCTCATGATTTGCTGGGAATCCTTCATTTGTTAGTTGCTTCGTAATATATCCATGAAAATGCTTTAGGACACATCTTTGTAAATAGTAGCTCATTTACTGAATATATTCTAACATATATAAACCACATTTCATATTTACTATTCTTCTTTCGAAAACTGTTGCTACCTATTTTGAAAATAAAAMTCATTGGATCCCCTTAACCTCCCTCTGCCAAGTATTGTACTTTCTTACAGAATTCTGATTAAAAAAAAAAACTGGGCAGGACCTTTCCCTGCTATGAATTGTTGTGGATGTCTTTAGTCAGTGGAACTCTGCTGGTTTTTGCCAAGTTGTGGCGCAGATCTGAAGTTTTCTCCACGATCATGAGAAACTTTTAAAAGAAATAATTTTCTTTTAAGCACATCACCTGCTTGTGATCAGCTTCATAACAAAAATTAATAGTTCATGAACAGGTAAATATTAGGTTGCTGACCAACAGAACATGGTAATAACTGACATATAAATTTAAATCATCATTCAAGATTGATGTGATTACCAGAATTTTGTTGTCTTTCTTTTTTTTAAAGGCAGAACTGATTTTGCAATGAATGGTTTAACATCTTTAATATACTTATCCTACTGTAGGCTACAAGTAATGTAACTAGAATCTTTTTCAGTACGTTAAGTGAAGGAAATACAAGCTTTGCTCTGCCTTGACATGTGTTGGATAGCTACATGGTGTGCATCACAAATCATAATTTGGCCTTAGCAAATTAAAGCAGTGTGTCATTTTGGCCAGAATACTCAGTCTCTCAGCGGGGGTCAAATCCTCTGCTCCTTCTTCAAAGCTTAAAAAGCCAGATTTTGAGAACAAGTATTGTAGCTTATGACAGGAAATAAAATAAAATAAAAGTAAAGTACAATGTCCACATTCAGCATTTGGTGGAATAAGAATTAGTATTCATACAGTGTTTTGAATATTTAGACCATTTTACCGAGATTAGCCAATGACTTTACTACCTTTTTGTTTGGTTGATTGTTTTTTTACAAGAGCTATAAATGTCTTAGACTACAAGTCTTGAGAATTACTTGCTTTTTTCTGGCCTTGAGGTAATAATTATATTCTTTTTTGTTGTTTCAATTTACTTCTCTACAACATATAAAAGTATTTTCCATAATCTTTTTCAGTTATTGCAAATTGATCCAGGTGTGAAATTCAAGAAAAAACACACTTGTTAGAGCTTTCCACAAACCATGACCTGTCTATTTTAGATGGACTTCCAGTGAGATTTGACTGGCCTGCCTGGATTCTACAGCTTCTTTTTTATGAGATTTGGATGCTGAATTGAGTCTGCATTCCTTAACCACACACTGTAATCAGACCTGGCTTTTTTGGCAATAGATGTGGTGTTCTTACTGAGCTTTGATGATGCAATGTACAACCCAGYCCCCCTGCCCCCTGGGTTTTGAAGACCTGCTAGACTAAATGGTCTTTCTTGGTGGCAATTATGTATGAGGACCTTCTTTGGTCCTTAGAATACTTTTCAGAATTGACACTGAGCAGGCGGAATTTTGGTGACCTCATAGGAGGTATTTATAGCCAAACACAAATTGGCTTGCATTAAAACAAAGCAAATGCATAAAATTATTTCTCCACCACTGCTAAACCTGGAATTAAGCTTTTATATAACCTGGAAATGTGTTTTCTGAGTGTTTCGCTTTTAATTGGAACTAAGGGGATAGCAACAAAAGCAGTATAAAAGGGTTACTTCTATACTATTCTTGCCCTGCTCTGAGGCTTCTTGGAGGGAAGATTACCCAGAATCACTGCTGAGAGAAGTGGACCTTGACTACATCTGCCCAGCTCTAACCCACTAGGTGATTCTGATATGTGCCGGGAAAACAAACAAAACACAGACAATGGTTGTAGGTGTGGCTTACCCAAAAGAATTAGACTACATTTCCTAGGCATGCATAGGAAAGAAACAAAGAAGCACAAATGAATTCTTAAAACTTTAATCCTTATAAGACATTGGGCAGGGGAGACCAAAAGGTGATAGTAACATATGTAACAACAGCTAATTAAAAAAAAAAAAAAAATCAAAGAGATTAGCCTAGGGTGACATGAAAAAATAGGCCATTGGTGGCTTATGCCAACAGTTTAACTTAGAAAGCAATAAATAGTGAAAGCAACAGTCCCTTGAGGAAACATATCCACAAACATCCGCCACTGCTCTGTGTAAAGGCCAGGCGGGCAGACAGGACATAGACACTTGGGCCTGCTGGAGTCCTCTGCCCAAACAGAGTTCCTGCAGCTGGTCACGACTGGCCTAGAGGCTGTGACTGGTGCCAGCATGTGTGTCTCTGTGCGTGTTTATGGCAGAACAGAAATTACTATCCACCCACTACACCCACCCTGCTTAGCAAGTGAATCTTAGATTTTATGTCATTGATTAGCGTGGTTCTGTCGTTGTGGCTACCTCACCCCTAAATTCCCCTGTCACAGAGATTAAAAGAAGCTAGTCTTTTATTTCAATTATTGTATGTGAATTGATTCTAGTGACTGTAGTTCTGTAGCACCAGAATCTGCATTAATTCTTATTCATGTAAAGTTTAAGTACCCGTTCAATTCTGCATGCTCACCCAAGCCTTAAATATATGCAAATCCACTTAGAATTGTGAAGTTATGATTTACTGTAGTCATCCTACTTCATTTAATACACCATATCTATAGATATATTACAGTAAACTCATATCTATTGTTAAACTGGTCAAAGTGTTACAGTGGTCATCTGCATAGACATCCTGTGTTTAAAAAATGCTTTTTATTTAAATGCAGGAAAAACAATTGTTATGGAGTTAGAAATGGTATTTATTTTTTAGATAGATTGTTATAAATACACAGGATTATCACTCCCATTATGTAAATCAGATGTTTATTGTTTCATTAAAGTAAACATAGAAATAGAATTCACTGTGCGTTTATACTGACAGTCATCTCTTCTTTTAACTTACCTTATGAACTAAGACTATTGAATCAGTAAACAGCTGTCAGAACCCAGCACAGCAGCACTCTTGTTTTTTTTTTCTTTAAATAAAGGAAGCATATATAAAATGCAGCAATAGATTTAGGCCTTAACCATTTTTATCCTGATTCCAATCCTTATCTTTTAGGTATCTGTCCTACATACACTTTTGAACTTCCAWCACAGGGCTTAGGCAGAATTAACTGCCACTATCTAATATACCACAGTCAATGTACCAGCTGAACCTGTAGGTTGACCAATAGAAAATTGGCTCCCTGATGGCTCTCAGGGAGGCTTGTTATGTCTTTTGAGCTTTATTGCCAACAGGGAATGTCTCCTTCCTKTCAGGGTATACTGTAGGATGCCTCCTGCATACCCCTACGTGGTATTTAAACCACTCTTTTAAAAATGTGAGAATTCAGTATAAATTTTCTTTCTCTTCCCAGATCTGGGGAGGTTAGAATGTAGAATTTAATTTCAAGATGTCTTTCTTTTGCTCAGGAAACATATTCTTGGTTCACGACCTTTAAACTCCCGATACAAATTATGTATGCACAATGAGATATTACATATTTGAACTTCCTTTTCTTAATCATTTTTCATGAACACCTTTGATTTATTTTGTGGGTACCTAGAGGTTGTTAAACCACTGAAAGAAAGCAACTGTAGGTATGCTATCACCTCTTGTGGAACAAGATATCTTCCACTCTTTGCTACTAAAGGGTCATGTAACTTGAAAATCTTAGGTTCTCAAAAAAAAACCAAGTGTGAACATGACACTCCCTCCTTGTGCTTAAAGCACTCATCTATGAAGAAAACTAGGATTCCCATTCATATTTGTGGGATGGTTTCTCTGCAGAAAACATTCTTGAATACAATATAATCCAAATTACAAAGCATTAAAATATAGAACTCTCTTTGGACAAGAAGTAACTGAAATTAAGATTCCTTCAACCCCTAGTTGGTGCTCCCAGCATGTATCACAGAGAACTCCTTGCTGTTTTATGACATGCTGTAAAGTAAAATAGCCCYGGGAGGAAGCTGTGAATGCTTCCTTTTACGGTGTTAGAAGGTCAGACTGTTTTGTCAGATATGTCCCAGCTGCATTTCCATTTGGGCGTGCTGCACCAGCCTTGTTCTTAAAATACATATGCTGAGGGATTGCTTGTACCTGTACAGAGAGTTAGGAGACTTCAGCTCTGCAGGTATGTGATACTAAGTTGCTGAATGGACTTAATGTATCTGCCATAAGTCCTCCTGAATATTAACATATGATCTCTGTCAGACTCTGTTGGTTTATACCTTAGGACCTTCCCTTCTTCTCCCCCAGGTGGATGTCATTCACCTGGGATGAGAAGTGTGAATTTAACTTCATTCATAGAAGAAAACTGAGCAAAAATCTCGGTAAACAGGGTACAGTATTGAATGAGTGTAGCAGTATTCACAGCTGCCATTGGCTTTTTTTAGAAATTGATCTGCTAGATCAGTTGAAACCAGTTAGATCAACTTTATCAAGGAAGATAAGCTGAATGATTCCGGCAAAGGTTGCAGGAACAAAGTACTTGTTAGCACTCAGATGTTTCTTAAATACTTTTGTTTAAAACTAAGGAGGTTTTTATGTGACATCTAGGCAAGGTTTTTGAGGCTTATGGTTCTGAAGGTAGAAATTCTTTCCTTGTCTCACTTTTCGTACACGTGCCTTTTAGCTAGTGGCTAAAGTGTCTTTTGCTTCTTGTTGAGTAGTATTTTTTGATTAATGTGGATTGTTTAACACTGTAAATAATATTAAGAACATTTTCTTTACATTACAAATAGTTATTGCTGATTTATGAAAAATACTAGGTTGTCCTACAACCATGAAACTTGCTTTTTGACATTGTTGTATCTTTTGCCCCCTAACATCTCTCCCCTTGAGCTTTCTGAGACAACTTTAATTCCCCTTTCACTAGGATATTTCCTTTGGATGAGACAGAATTAGATCAGTAGCTGATCGTTATTCATGTGCTTCTATTTCTTAGACTAGAAAGGGAGTTGTGTTATGTTGACTCAGTGAAGACATGTATTATGACTCAGTGAGGRTAATACCTTGGGTTTCCATCCTCTAATGAGAAGCCATATCTAACTGGGGGGGTTGGGGGGGGAGGTGGTGATGTGGTTGAAATTTGTCCCAAAAAGTGACAGATATTTGGCAAATTTTCTTAAGGAAAAAGTTTCTAGAGAAGAACTGAAAGACAGGCAAAATGCAATCCCTTAAGAAAACTAGTTAAAAAAAATATGTATTTAACAGTTTTTTGGGTTTTGTTTGTTTGTTTGTTTGTTTTTTGTTAAAACTCTTTCTGAAATAAACTCTGCTATCAGCAAAAAAAAATTATTCTAGAAATGTGTGAGGAAGAGGTCAAAATTTTGGCCAGAAATTAATATCCCTTGCAATTTCACATTTCATGTAGGGAAGAACAAACTCCCAGTGTTGCTCAAACACAAATAACAATATAGTAGTTGAAATATCTAGGACATACTGTAAATTTAGGTGTTGAAGCCTACTGTTTTGAAGAAATATTACTTTGTTACTCTGACAGAAATATCCTGATAGTGAATTTTTAGGAACCTAATGTCTTACACACACTTATACCAGTGGAAACAACTAGTGGAAAGTTACTGAAGTTTTCTAAAATAGGTGCATCTACGGTCTTTTTAAATCCACTGATGATTAAAACTTGAGTATCCAGGATAAAAGTCACCAACTTTGCAGACATAAGCAAAGAAAGAAGAAATGTTGGCTGGCTTCTCTGTTCCTGTAATTTTCAGTTGCTTTAAACTGTGGATTTCAAATAAACAGGGCATGAATTTAGGGCAGGCTTTTCATTGCCTCTTCCAAGTCTACAACAAATTGTGATGTGTTGCTTACAGAGTACTCTTTTTTTTATTCACAGATACATTAAAAATTTGTTTCTGTCTGTGTGACCTGTGAATAAATGATGTTTCTTAAAGAAGATTCACCACAGGTTTTGACATCATTAATTTTCTCTGATAAAATGCAGGCAGATCAGAGCGTTGCAGCCAGCCCATTCACTTCAAAAGCTGCTTTATATGTTTTTTAGTTTGAGAATGATCTGTTTGTTTGACTATGAGTTCATCAGAGACCCTGTACCCTGTGACAAAATCTCCACTTTGATAAGCTACTCAGAGTGGTACACAGTCAGAATAGTACAGAAGTTACAGAGACTTCTATACTTTTCAGAACTCTTCAGAAAAGACAGTGGAGAAATGTATCAGAAAGTTTTATTATTTCTCTCTGTGTCTCCTAATCTGTTGGAAAAAGCAGTTACCATGTTGTCAAGAACACAGCCTACAGAGTTTCCGTGTAGAAGTTACCTTGGTACTTATTGAAGTGGGGCTTATCTGTTTTTTTAGGTGCAACAAATGTGGAACAGAATACATGTAGGTACTGGCAGACAGAGATCACGAAGTTCCCTTGAAAAAGTAATCTCACCTAACTTTAAATGTCTACAGCTGATTTCTACATCTTAGTTTGTCACCACTTTACAGGCAGTGGAAAAATAGGCACCTCTGTGGAATCTCATAAAGCAGATGTCCAAAATAGTTCACATGAGTCATGCCCTAAAATGCCCCGTTTCTCTCCATTCACTCTAATGAAATACTAAGCTAACTTTCTCAGAGGTAGATGTAGACTCACTATAGACTTCTGGGCATGATTCAGTTGCCAAAATATAAGCATCTAAGGCCATTTTTGTAAAATTAATTTATCCTACATTGCCTCCAGCTGATCTTCAAAATCCAACCCCTGCCCTGAGATGTCTGTATTCTGGATGGGCAGATATTACACGGAACCTAGGAGAAACCCATTTTCTTGTTGAGGAACACCTAGAAGCTAGGCAGACTCTACAGTGCCTAAAATGTCACTGGTAGCAAAAGTTTAGGCAAGGGAATTACCCCCATGAAATTAGGTGAGATAAATCCCTGGCAGGATTTATTTAGATGAGAAAGTTTTGATGATGTTGGAGTTAATATGGAAGCATAGCAAGTTCCTAGGAGACACATGTTAAAAGCAATCTGTCAGGCTTTATTCTCTTACTGTGGAAGAAGGGAAGACATTTTGAAGAGATTTATGATCTCCTCTCCTATGAATCCTTTTAGGGTTATAAGAAACCTGTAAGTACACTTAAATAAGAAACATGATTCAGTACTGGAGTTTCATTCTCTGCCAGTCACGTTTAGTCAGCTCCCTGCTGTGCAGAATGAAGCAAGAAGGCAGGTAATAAATATTTTGGAGACATGCAGATATTTTTGACAGCTGTTTTGTACCATTTTTATTTTTCTGACTTGGGGAGGGAGGCTTTTTTAGTAGCTTCTTGTATTTCTTCCCTTATGTTTTGGAAGTATGCATGGGTGGTTGGTTTTGGTGGTTCTTTCTTTTTTAAATTTCCTTTTTTTGATTTTCCTCCTTTTCTGTGGGATTTTTTTAGGAGTGGTGACATTCCTATTTTTGGCAGTTTGTTAGTGAGTTTGTGTGAGTTTTTATCTATTTATTTAGATGTGACTTTTGATGTGGATTTTTTGTTTGTTTTCCAGAAGCTTTTCTTTCCTTCCATAGCACTTACTTGTTGGGTTGGGTTTGTTTTAGGTTTTTTTGTTTTCTTTCTTTTAATTTTGTTTTTGTTTTTGTTTTTGCTTTCTATTGTTTTATTTATTTAAATGAGGGATTTTTTGTTGCTGGAGGTTGCTGGGTGTTGTGGTTTAACTTGGGAGGCAGCCAAACACCACACAGCTGCTCACTCACTCCCACACACAGTGGGATGGGGGAGAGAATTGGAAAAAAAAAAAGTAAAATTTGTGGATTGAGATAAAGAGCGTTTAATAGAACAGAAAAGGAAGGGAAAATAATAATAATAATAATAACAACAACAACAATAATGATAGAAYATACAAAATGAGTGATGCACAATGCCATTGCTCATCACCCGCTGACCGATAACCAAGCCATGATCGCTACTTCCTGGACCACGCCTCCTATTTATATACTGAGCATGGCGTCATATGGTATGGAATATCTCTTTGGCCAGTTGGGTTAGCTGTCCTGGCTATGCTCCCTCCCAACTTCTTGTGCACCTACTCACTGGCAGAGCATGGGAAGCTGAAAAGTCCTTGACCAGTAGACTACTTAGCAACAACTAAAAACATCAGTGTGTTATCAACATTCTTCTCATACTAAATCCAAAACAGAGCACTAGGAAGAAATTTAACTCTATCCCAGCTGAAACCAGGGTGTGGTTTCCTTTTCCCCCCTCTAGAAGTTACTTGTGGGGAGTTGTTTATTTACCTATTTATTTCAGTTTTTATATAGGGTTTCTTTAGATATTTATTTAGAGACTTTATGGACATGGGGGAAGCTTCTAGCAGCTTCTCACAGAAGCCACCCCTGTAACACCACACACTACCAAAACCTTGCCATGCAAACCCAATACAACATTCTTTTTTTTTTTTTTTTTTTTTTTTTTTTTTTTTTTTTTTTTTTTTTTTT
>JASVER010000039.1:1129519-1193371 GCA_030449065.1 Oceanodroma leucorhoa
TTGCTAACTTTCACGCTGCAGCAGCTGTTCTGTGCAGCTTCAGTTTCTCATCTCTTCTCATAATTCATAAGTTCAGTAGTTAAACGTATCCATTGCTTTCTAAAAAGCTTCCCACAGTTTACTTTGTTGTTTTTTTTTTTTTCTGAATGTATATGAAATGTTAGGCAATTTTTTTTTCTAAACATTTTTCAGCTAACAATCAAAAAGTTCATAGCCGATTTTAATGTTCTCTTTGTTTGCTTTTTAGAGCAATATAATGTATATAATTTTGTTTGTTATAATTTTATTTCTTTTTCTGATATGTTTCACCTGCTCATCAGCTTAAACACACTTGCATTTCCAAAATGTACCTATTTTAACTGTAATACAGTCCCTCACTGCTGTATTCATGTCTATGGTAATCTGCTTAAATAACAAAGTACGCTGATGTGATTGCACCTCTTCATGTAGCCAAAAATTGCATTAAAATATTTCAAAGAGGTTTTATAATTGAAACTGAATATATACTTTGGTGACAACATTCTTCACTCCTTTCCAGTGCTGCTAAATGCATGAGAGTTATCACATATAGAAGCACTGGTTTCTACCAGTGGGAGGGAGGAGGAGAATCCTACCTGTTCTACTGAAGCAGATACTAAGGAGAGACCGCTTAAAAAGGCAGGAGAAAGAATGCATTGAAGAAGCTTTTTATGTGAAATGATTTGGACTTCAAAGAGAGTTGATTTTCTGTTTTGTTCCTCCCCTCCCCCATGAGTTTTTGTTTTGTTTTGTTTTGTTTCCCTGTGTTTTATTTTCTTCTTTTTTTTTTCAGATTCAGACCAAGGGTGCAGGAAAAAAAAAATATGTTTTTTTTCCCCTYAGGTAATTTTACTTATTTTATTAACTGTTTTTAAAAAGAGTTCTCCTATCTCTGTCTACATCCTTCATCTTACACTGGGTTTTATTGTCTTTAATAGTCATCACTAAAACAAGCACAATCTTTTGGGGCATTTCATTTTCTGTGGTATAAAATCCATTTCTCATTTTTTACATGGGCTAAAAAGTTTTGAAATAATTTGATATCTTGATTCATTTTCACATAGTACTGATTGTGCCATCCATACCTGGAARTGAGGGATCTGTTCAAGTTACTAAGTTAAGAAAACTTACTCGTATTGATACAAAGGGAGGTGTGAAGTATTTTGTCATCAGAACATGTTAATATGTCCTTTCCTGAATTGTTGAACAAAATGTAAGCAGTTGTTTTTACCAAAACCTAATTACAAAACTGGTACAGTCTGCTTATTATTACTTGTAAGACCATAGGTGAATGTTTGAGAGCTGCTCAGAAAATAAAAGATATTTCAGATATATGTATACAATATTTACTATTATTATTATATTTTACAGCTCAAACTGGAAAGTACACTAATATATGTAAAAAATAAAAAAGAAAAAAACACAAGTGGTTTAGGACTCCAAAAAGATAAAACAAGATAACATAGAACACAATGAATCTTACTTTCAATGTAGAGATATCTGTGGTAGAAGCTCAAATATCATCACTTCAGAGCATTAAAAAAAATGAATACTTCTCTGGGAACCAGATTTGGAAATCATTGTGACAGAAATCACAACTGACTGTTGGGAAACGAGGGAACTGAAGAAAGTAGAAAGCAAGGCAACTGTCTGGCGTTTTGTGGTAAAGGGTGGAGGGAAGACTAGGAGACATTAATTTCAGCTAGAAGTTCATATTATTATCGTATCATCATCACGCCTGCTACCAAGCAATCTGCTTTTTGGAGGAATGGAATAGAAAACTATATGGGACAAATCTGGAGGACCTTCTCACAATATGAGAAAAAAATAGCTGTTAACTGGAGTGGATCACTGGATGTCATTGGTATCGCTGAACACCTGATAAAATCAGTCAAGGTGAACYTGACAAATACAGGGATGATTCAATAACTAGTGTGCTCATTCTCATACCACACAACAGTAATCCCCTTCTACACATTTGTCTTGATGCTTGTGATTCGGAAAGATTTAAGTGTCTGCCTGTGAGATTTTCTATCCCTGTCTTGCATTCAGTTTTGTTGGACAGATAAATACCTGCATTAATATCGTAGATATTTTTTCTGCTAAAAGAGCGTTCCTGGCAGTGTAAAGCATCTAAGAACAATTTATATTTTTTTTACATTCAAATATCCTAAACTGAAGTCCACAGAAAAATTTCACTGGATTTAATAAAGTTGTAGCAAATCCAGAGTGATACTTTTCTTCTAATTTCCTTCTTGCAAGCACAGAAAACCTGTTTTGTACTAAAGCGAGTATTTTCCTGCCTTCCTTTAAAGCACTGAAAACTGACCACAGCTGCAGATGAGACACATTCAGGATTCCCTGGAAAAATTTAAAAAATAAATATTTCTTATCATTATTGTACATTTAGCAATAATAATGTATGATTCCCCTATGTCAACCTGTTCTTTTTTAACAAAAAATGGAGCACATTATATATGCAGCTTTTTATATTTTACCTTGGTTCCTATATTTCTTATGAAGTGTGGAGGATTATTTTGTGTTCATAGGTCCTGTGTTTGTAAATACTGTATGGGTCCTCCTAATATATAGTTATTTTTTGTTGCCTGTTATTGCAGAAGATAGGGACTAGACTGGATGAAGGAATCCAATCCCTCATCCAGTCAGTCCTGTATGGTTTCATTCCTAAAAAAATTGTCTGGTTGAATAGGAAAAATATATCTGATASATCACGATAATGAATTCTCACAAAGGCATGTAAGAATACAAAGATTTTCACAGTAATACTATAAAAATTGCAAAAGACATTTTCTTCAACTTTCCTTCCCAGCTGCTTAAATTTTAGTGGTTAAGACAATGATAATAGAGATTGTTTATAGTCCTACTGCCTATCCAAGCTATATATCCTCAAAGACCTATTCAGGAAAAATAAAATCAAGCTCTTTAAATYGTGAATGTTCTTACTGAATAAACAACCAAAGAAAAACATGACTACTCTCAGCAGAAAAGGGAAGCGAAAAAAACAATGAGGATGAATCATGATCAGGCTTACTTATCATGAGCAGCAAGCATGCTATCTATAACAATGCAACAGATTTGAGCAGGCAATAGAGCAAATCAATAGTTTGGCTGCAAGAACTCAGTGAAGTTTCTGAGGTGTTTCAGATGTTTCTTGGATCTATATAGAAAGAAGTGTTAAAAGATAAATATAACAGCATACAAATAAGTTATTCTAGTTTTTGTTTATAATCATAAAACAAGTTGTTAAAGCAAAGGATACTGACCAGACCTTGGATGAAGAGAAAAAAATTATTCAGCAATTTTTTTTTAGGGACAAGAGTTTTAAAAATTCCTATTGTATTCCACATAATTTTTAGTTACATATGAATTTTGCCAAGTTTTTAATAGTGTGTTGAAAGCTTCAGCACTCTCTTTATATAAAGAAAACCAGGCATAAACATGAATGAAATTTAGTGTTGAATTACATAATTCTATTAATGTTTGCTGCATTCAGAGTTGCATCTTCTTTTGCTCACACCTAATTAGAAGTACCATGATTAATCTAATCATTCTGATCTGTAAAGTGTATGAGGAAGGAAAAGGGAATTTGGATTTCTTGAAGATGTCATTAAGGTCTTTACTTAGCTTGAAGCTTAGTTGGTAGTTAACTTCTGCTGACTACCAATGCTTGGAAGTGTCTCTTTTGTGAAAAGAGCAGCTATGTCATGCTTATAACTCTGCAACATTACAAATTTAGGTACCCAATTTCTTAGGGAATGTTGCACATCTTTTACATGTAGGTAGATCACTCACTGCAAGATATAATTGATTTCTTAATTTTCAGGAGAAAACGTTAGTGGAGAAAAAGCAGCAGAAAACTTTCTTTATCCTTCATTTGAAGGTGAGGTATTGCACCTAGGAATGCAAAAGCCTTTGGGTCAGAAAGGTAGCAAACAAGCAAAATCCTATCTTTACCTTCCTGGTTAGGCCATCTATGAGGAGCATGAAGACTTTGTGTTTTAGACCATGTTTCATGAAATTTATCTATATTTTATCTTATACCATCTTTGTGTTTTAACTGGCTTCAGTGGCTCTCAAACTCATAGCTTCAGAAGCCTTATTTACAGGAGCAGATTTGAAGAATAACATTCCCATGTCACTGTCTGAGAGATGTGGAGTCAGTCCTCTCAAGTTGGCCAGAACCTGGAGGCTCGCTGGGTGCCTGATCTGTTATCGTGCAGAAATGTGCACCATTAGATTCCCAGTGGTTGTAGGTATTTAAACATTTTCCAACTGGTTTCCTGTACTGCAAAATAGAGACAGCTCACTCCAGTGTTTGTGAAAACCTTAATGACTCCTGTCTATGTCTAAAGAGCAAAGGATGAAAATAATGTAATTTAGATGCACAGTCCCTTCTTTTTAAGTGTCTTGGAAGTGGCCAACATAATAATAGCTTAAATTCCCACTACGTATCTACTGTCTGAGGTAGGCTACATGAAATCCCTGTTTTTCTCTAAGGCTGGATACTTAAAATGAATTAAGGGTACAAGATTCTACCCTAGGTTTAGACAGTATGTTCAAAAACATTTTGCTTTTCCTTTCAAAATAAGAATATGCTAGTAATTTGAAGCAGACAAACTATTCAGTCCCTCTAGAGAGCTGGCAGTAGGCAACATGTGGATCTTAAGAAATGGCACAGTAGAAGCTCGGGAATCTCTGAGTCCAGTGTCCTACAGTCACAAGCAGTTGGATGATGCATATTTAGTCTAAAAAGGCTTATAAAAAAAATATGTTTCGAACACACCCATAAACACCGACACAAAATTTTTTCACCAACTTAAAGTATATGTAAAATTTTTGTGTGTGGATCACAAAAATCAAACAAGCAACCCTTTGCTCCCCCTCCCCTGCAAAAACTCTGTAAGGTTCTGCAAGAAGAAAGAAGGAAAGAGACAGAGAGAGAGAGAGAAAGAGGAAGGCAGGAAGGCAGGAAGGCAGGCAGGAAGGAAGGCAGGCAGGCAGGCAGGAAGGAAGGAAGGAAGGAAAAGAAAGCAAGAAAGAAAGAGAAAAAGAAAGAAAGGAAACATCAAGAGTATTAGCAAAGTTTTGTGTTTCAAAATAACTAGTAATTTATGGAATGGAAATTGCTGGACAAACCTGTAAAGTGAGCCACATCCTCCTACACTGAAAGAAAAAACAAGAAATGCCAAATAGTGAATCTGTGACCTATTCCTTCTTGAAATCGGTGTTTGGCTAATGAGTAGCATATAACGACAATCCATAAATGAGGTTTTCAATTACTTTTGGAGAGGCACAACACCCAGCCAAATATCCAGCCAGACCACGTAGTTTTAAATAAGATCATTCACTAGGTTCTTGTAGATAAATTTGTACAATTTTTTGGAATGGGAAAATTATGCCAATTTTTGCCTGTTGTAAATGTGACCCTGTAGATTTCTCCCTTCAGATTTCCATAATCACTCAATATTTATATAGCAAAAACTAAACATATTTGTATTAGTCAGTGTCTAAATTCAGAAAATATTCGGTAATCCTTGCACCATACAGATTAAAACCTTCAGAATATTCTGAGCAGCATTTGTATCAAGAGGAGGGGTTCTCATTTTTCTGTGTTCAAAGGATGCTAAGATATTACTAACAGCTGCTGATGAAAGAAGTGTATATGTTCACTTAGTAGCTTGTTTCCATTCAAATCACCATGGAGAGTGATGAAGATAAATCTTACACCTAGCTACTAAACCAAAAAATATGTATGAGTTTAGAAGTATGCACATGTGCAAGGAATATATAATAAAAATGTGAGACAAATGTCATAGATGCCCTTCATAAAAACAATGGGAACTTTTATCTTGTGTTAAGTAGAAATGAAATAACAGGTATTTTGCATTACTGATGTTTTAGTTTCCATGAAAAAGAACACTTGTTCCAGAAGATGCTTTTCTAGAAGGACACAGGCTCTAAAGATTTTGGCAAACTATTGATGACACTCATACAACTGTGTGACATAGATACATACTTGATACATCAGTGGTAATACCTCTTATATTTTAGTAAGATAAGTGACTAACACATAGCAGCAGGGTGATGCTTGAAAAAAAAAATCTTGTGAGAACCAGCTCAGGAGTGTAAGTATCTACATAACAAATTATTCAAAACAGCAGAGAATGCAATGTCATGTCCTTGAAATAAGAGGAAATGTGAAATGATTGTGTCTTACCTGTGTTAGAAAATAAAACATGATGTTTTGTGTTCATCTGTAGGTACAACCTTACTCAGATTATTCAGCACATGGGACCAAGAAAAACATGAAACTATTCTTCAGGTTTACCAATAAATTAATCAGATGTCTCAAAAATCCAGTATGATAATTTTGTGATAATCAGACCAGGATTTTTCAAAAAATATGTATATGTACATATACAAACACACATTTATGCTTGCACCTGTATATAAACACATCTAAAGATAGTTCAGCTGGAAACAATGTTCCTAAAAATACACATATTCTCTGCTTAGACCATGAAACTGCTATTCAATAGTTATTTTATTATTTCTAGAAGTCCTTGTTAAAATACATCTTTAATTTGATCCTACTTTTTTAATGTTTTGTCAATGGTATAGGATTGGTTCAGCATCTCCCTACGCGCAGTTCTTTCTGTGGTATAAACAGAATGTGAGATATATCCTTAGCACAACTACCAGAGGTTACCTTATTCAGCATAAAACCACTATGCCTTCCCTTCCTGGCTCCTCCTTCAGACACAAGTTGCTCACTACTCATTGTTGTAGAGGTCACACAGTTTGACAGTCAGGAGATACATTAAGCTTAAGTTCCCTTAAAAAAATGGAAATCACATTGGGGCACAACTTGCCCTTGACAATTTAAATCACTAAGAGGCCAAAAGCAACCTTTACCTTCAGCTCTGCTGTTGAATGCAGTTTCATCACAATAAGTGATCATGTTTACTGAGTTTTTATGAAAGTCATTAGGGTTGTTAAATAAAAGCTTTATCCTGGATTTGGCTTAAATGTCTTAGTTTTATATTGTACTGTTATTTCAAATAGTCTGAATTACTTGAAATCTCAAAAAAAAAGAAAATACTACAGGAACACCAAGACTAAATTATCTGTTTAAATCAAATTAAGTTGAAAGAATAGTTCCAATTCCTTAACTGCTCTTTGACACATTTGGACTCTATTCTAATATTGCTAATTGAGTAATTTCTTAAGACATTTAGTCTTCTTATTATTTCACTGTGCTTTTGCTGATCTTTCCTGTAAAACATCTCTTTTTTTGTTTGACTTTGTTTGAATTTTATTTTTTTCAATAAAATCATTAATAACATGGAAAGACAAAACCCAGTTGTTTTAGTATTTGAGTGAGATCAATTTCTACCAAAATCAGATTTCATTTGAATGATACAGTACCCTCTTTAAACAGCTCAGAATATGCTGTAGTTGTTCTGCCAGTCTGTGAAAGACAACTATTTCTTGAATATGTCTTTCTTCTTCACAAACATTTTACTTAAAAAAGGACATACTGAATATGTGTCCTTTTTGTATTGCAACAATGAATTTTCATCCATAAATCTCTTCCAGTCAGTTAAAAATAAAGATGAGCTTATTCTAGTATTCACATTTCATATTCACAATAATACAGTACGTATAAGAGAGCCAATGATATTGTTTTAATACTGTGGAGTATCTATCTGTCTGTATAGATGAACATACTTTTGTCTGTTTATCTTTCTACATGAATAGAAGTAATGCTTTAGAATGAGATTTTGAAATTATACGTGTAATACAACATATATGCAATTATCATGATACTAAATATTTTCATAGCATTTATTCCTCTTTAGTATACATTTTGTTCTATACAGGTTTTTTCATCAAGAAAACATGCACGCACACACATATTTTTGTATATGATCTTGTTCATAGCTATTGTAATACGCAAATCCATGATGATTACAAATTTGTGCTGCCTTATCATGATAGTCTCTTACAAACCCACAAACACATATACATGTACACTCACACACACACACATGCTATCCAGTGAATATGTTACCGAATATAGTTCTTGAATACACTGAATATACTTGACTTGAACTCTACAAGTCAAACGCTTAGGGCCCCACAATTTAAGAAGGATGTGAAGGTCCTTGAATGCATCCAGAGGAGGACAACAAAGCTGGTGAGAGGGCTGGAAGGCGTGTCCTATGAGGAGCAGCTAAGGACATTGGGCTTCTCTAGTTCGGAGAACAGGAGACTGAGGGGTGACCTCATTGCTCTCTACAGCTTCCTGAGGAGGGGACGTGGAGAGGGAAGTGCTGATCTCTTCTCCTTAGTAACAGAACATGTGGGAATGGTTCAAAGCTGCGCCACGGGAGGTTCATACTTGACATTAGGAAGCATTTCTTTACCCAGAGGGTGGTCAAACCCTGGAACAGGCTTTCTAGAGAGGTGGTCGATGCCCCAAGCCTGTCAGTGTTTAAGAGGCATTTGGACAATGCCCTTAATAATTTGCTTTAACTTTTGATAAGCCCTGAATTGCTCAGGCAGTTGGACTAGATGATCAAGGGACCTACAATGGTCCCTTCCAACTGAAATATTCTTTTCTCTTCTTTTATCTTCTTTTCTCTTCTCTTCTCTTCTTTTCTCTTCTCTTCTCTTCTCTCTTCTCTCTTCTCTTCTCTTCTCTTCTCTTCTCTTCTCTTCTCTTCTCTTCTCTTCTCTTTTCTCTTCTCTCTTCTCTTCTCTTCTCTTCTCTTCTCTTCTCTTCTCTTCTCTTCTCTTCTCTTCTCTTCTCTTCTCTTCTCTTCTCTTCTCTTCTCTTCTCTNTCTTCTCTTCTCTTCTCTTCTCTCTTCTCTTCTCTTCCTCTCCTCTCCTCTCCTCTCCTCTCCTCTCCTCTCCTCTCCTCTCCTCTCCTCTCCTGTCTTTTTGTTTTAAGATGCTATACACATTTCTACTTTTCTTTTCTTTTTTTTTTCCCTCTGTGTATACGTATCTTTGAGGATTTCTGAGTACAATACATTGCTAGATATGTATCATTAGTCTCTATCATTCTTTCTTTCCCTTAAATGAATTAACTTCTCAGAAAAAATAAAGGATCACATCACTGATCAGGACAGGTGGGTTGTTTTCCTGCCCCCCACACCTGAAACTCTTCTTTGTTCCTTCTTCAATACAGGATTCAGGGTTCAGAAACATTCACAGGCAGAAAGGGTGGGATTCATCTGATACCTGCATCTAAACCTGTCATCCTAGACTGTGTTTGTATGAAATGTGGAAAATACTGACTTCGACAGAATTAATCTGATCTACTTTATGTATCTACTTCCAGATCAGAAGAACCAATATCTGAAAAACCAATTATTTTCATTAGCTTCAAACGTATTTTACTATGACTGACTCAGGTCTGGACCATAATTGTCTCCAGTGTGTGCATCTCAAGATAAACAAGATGGATCCTTTTAAAAGCAACACGATTCTGTAATCCAACTGTTGAAAAGAAGGTTTTTCAAAAATGTGACAGCTGTTGCCTGCATTCAGATGAACATCCGACTAGATTCACTACATGCTTTTGGGCTTTCAGTCTAACCTAGAAGAGATACTTATAGGTCCGCTATTTGTTATATAAATGGTTACTGAGAAGAATATCACACACATGTGGTTTTAGCATTTTCTATTGACAGTTGCAGCATTCCTGTTTCACATTGGGTTTTGCAGCGAACCCATTTTCAAAAGACAGATTTTTCACCACTAACTATAGACAATGTAGGTATCTTACTCAGCATTATGTTTTCCAGCCCAGAACAAGGAAATTAATTTTTAGTTAAGTGATATGGGGCATCACAGTGACAAATTTACTTCTTTTTATTTGATTCTAAGTAAATCTAATGTGTTAGAATTACAGCAGCTTTGTCACATGAGCCATAGTATGTGGAAAAAAGGTGTTAGTATAACAGAAACAAAAGTCTCATTTTTTTGCTTAGAAAATTAAATACTTTTAGGAGCAAAAGAAAAAAATACCAAGGGAATTAGAAGGGAAAAACATTGTTAAGACAAAGGCAGTCAATGAGTGAACTCAATGAGTGAACTGAAGAAAAAGAAAGTGTTCAGAGAAAGACATTTACCATTAGCAGAAGGTGTGCTGGTAAAGATAAGATTCTGTGAAACTATTCATGCCAAACCGATTTGCCATTAGACAATGAACTGTTTTCAGGCACAAGAAATCTAAGTATAGTGAGGGAAATGTTAACAGGAACTGACTTTCCCTGCTATTATTGATCATGGTAATGACTCTGATTATTGCTGTTCAGACTGATGCAAACTGGGTGAAAAGGGGACGGTAAGTCTTAATGCAACCAGCAGATGAGACATCCTCCATTCCTTGAGGTGCTTTAGTATGTACTTTCTGATTCTACAGTAAAATTCAGCTTTCACAGGGACTAAAATGAACAAGAACATTTCTAATGTTTGTATCCACTTCTCTGTCATTGTCTCATAGATCTCAGCAAAATTACATACGACACTGTCGTGGTTTAACCCCAACCAGCAACTAAACACCACGCAGCCACTTGCTCAACCCCCCACTCCGGTAGGATGGGGGAGAGAATCGGGAGGGCACACAAAAGAAAACCCGTGGGTTGAGATAAAAACAGTTTAAAAATGGAAATAAAACAGAGTAGAACAGTGATAACAACAATGATAACAACAACAATAACAGAATATACAAAACAGGCGATACACAATGCAACTGCTCACCCCGACCGAAGGAACCGCACACCCAACCCCCAGATTCTCCCCGGTTTTTAAGCTGGGCATGATGTCACATGGCATAGAATACCCCATTGGCCAGCTGGGTCAACCGCCCCRACTATGCTCCCCCCGCACCTGGCAGAGCAAGGGAGACAGAAAAGTCCTCGGTGCAAGCACCACCCAGCAACAACCAAAGCATCAATGGGCCATCAACATTCCTTTCATTACCAAACCCAAAACACAGCACCCCCTCCAGCTACTGGGAAGAGAGTTAACTCTCTCCCAGCCAGAACCAGGACAGACATAAGACTGAGGGGAGTGGCTGATATGCCAGAGGGTCATGCTGTCATCCAGAGGGACCTCTATAGGCTGGAGAAATAGGCTGACAGGAAATTCATGAAGTTCAGCAAGGGGAAGTGCGAAGTCCTGCACCTGGGGAGGAACAACCCAAACATCAGTGCATGCTCGGGGCTGTGCACCTGGAAAGCAGCTCTGCTGGAAAGTCCTTGACAGTCTTGACGGATAACATGCTGACCATAAGCCAGCAATGCACCCTTATAACAAAGGTGACCAATGGCCTCCTGAGCCACAGTAGGTAGACATTGCTAGCAGGTTGAGGCAGGGGATCTTTCCTCTCTGTTCAGTTTTGGTGAGAAACATCTCTAGTGTTGGGTCCAGTGCTGGGAGACATGGACAAACTGGAGTCCAGAAAAGAGCAACAAGGATGATCTGACATAGGAGGGGAGGATGAGAGAGGTGAGGCAGTTCAGCCTGGAGAATAAAAGGCTCAGGGGGTGATCCTGTCCATGTGTATAAGTACCTGATGGAAAGGAGTAAAGAAGATGGAGTCAGACTCTTCTCAGTGGAGTCCAGTGACAGGACGAGAGGACACAAACTGAAACACAAGAAATTCCATAAGAAAAAGCTCTATTACTGTGACGGTTGTCAAACACTGGAATGGGCCGCCCAGATTGGTTGTAGACTCTTCATCCTTGGAAATACGCAAGATCTGGCTGGACATGGTCTTGAGCAACCTACCCAGACTGATCCTGCTCTGGGCAAGCAGGTTGGACTCGATGAGTTCCAGAAGTGTCCTCTAACCTCAACCGAGGTGTGTCTGTGAGAATATTTTCCCCTCAAATATGTTTACCCTTCTATTCATTTAAATGAATCTAGTAAATTCTCCTTGAATTCATTGTGGTCATATGCATGGTGCATAAAGTTTTTCTTCCTACTTTTTTTCTAGTTGATAACTCCCAGTAATGTTTTATCTGGATATTTTTCTGTGTAGTATGCGTTTATAGTGCTGCAAAGCAAAACAAAAACTTTAAAATCATCAATTCTTACAACATATTGATCCTTCACAACTTTATGGCTGTAAATATTTGGTTCATTATCAAACATTTGAGCTTTTAGTGGTGATCTATAGCTTGCCATTACTCTGTGTTAAACAGTTATTCCATCAGGATTACACATACTATGAAAAAAAATCTGCCATATAAGAGCATAATGAAGCTTAGCAGTTTGATAAAGAATGAAATGAGAAAGGAAATTGTTTTTTTCACATACAGAAATAAATTATTTAATTGCAAAAATCCACTGCTAGGGATGGTGCCCATAGGTATCTAGTAGAAAATTTGCTATGAATTTTTATTAAATGATTTCTATATAGAGCAAAAGAAAAATGTTTTTTAATGACTTAAAGGGAAAAGGAAGAATTAAGAAAAGAAAATGTAATGAGGCATCAAAGTTACTAACATTAAAGAAGCATTTTTATGCTGTTGCACCTCTTTCACAAATGGTGTGCTTCTATGTCCACCAGTCCACATTGATTGGAAAAGCTGAAGCACTTGTTAATTGCACGTGAAATGAATCTGAGCCAACATTCAGMGATCATTCTTGGTCACAGGAGCAAAGCAGCATCACACATTAATGCTTTCAAGAGGAAATGGAAGTTACGAACTCTAATACAGGAGAGGATGCCTTAGAAGGTCTGATTATATTTGTTTCTAGATTATGATCCCCACAAGACATTTTACTGCTAGTAAATAATTCTTTGTGKTTTTTTTCTCCCTCTTCTACACACTTGAACATAGAGAGCTTGAACTCTGGTTACAGATAGAAAAGTGTAAAAAGAAAATAGTGTTTACCTGATTTCACAAATCCATTCCTTAGCAGTTTTTACTTTCATTGATAACTTTGTAACTCTGTGGACTTCAGTGAAGAAGTTTCCTGTTTAGTCTATGTACATATGTGTGTATAAACAAACAAACTTACACACTTATATACTTCTATGTAAGTTTATACAGCATGTGTTATATATACATACTTATGCATGCATATGTATTATTTATACCTGATTATGTATCTATGGAGATATTCTTAACTTTTAATTAATTTAATGACTGAGAAAAAAAGTTATTAATAGCATCCATTATTCCAATACAAATGGAAAATGCAATGCAAAAACATAATTTCAAGTAAATAGAGTAGAATATATCTGGGAAATAGAACTAATCAGAATAATGAACCTTGCATTTGTTTTTTGACTGTGCCATTGTTTAATTTTTTGATCTTTGTCAATCTTTATGTCTGAGTATGACATGATAGGGTATAGGAAAAGCAAATACATATTTTTTATTTTACTTAGTTTTACTTTATTGTGAAATAGGAGATTATTGTCTATTTGCTCCTATATTTATTTTATTTTGGGAAGAAAAATGTGATGGTGTATATGCATTTTGTTCATGATCAGTCAAAAAGATATGACAGTCCCAACTGTAAATGAGTAAAGGAAAAAAAAAAAAAAAAAGAAAGGAAATAATAAAAAAAAATCACTAGTATTTTCCAAATAATTATGAACCTACAATAAGCACATGGCTAAACAATTTGTTACATCAAACTGTAGTAATGTCAGACAAATGCATCCTTAGGAATGAAYAGTCCAAATAAAATAAGAATTCAAACCCAGAAGCTGAGTTTGGTCATAGTACTRTGGTTTGAAATGGATATCACACTGAACTAACTTCATCTTATTTAACCCCACATGAAACAAAGCTGTGCTTCTATTAGCTATTCGAGATTCTATTAGCTCCCTTGACTTCAGTCGGAGCTGACACTATCCCAGTGAAGTAATTATCCTCACTCTGCTGAAAGAACAGAAGCAACTGACTAGGGAGAGACGCTGCTGCCGAGGCTCAGCATTGCTCACGCAGCGGGAAYGGGGATGAAAGGCACCAGGCAACATCACAGAAGCCACTCAGCCACCAGGTCAAGATGAGAAAAGAAAAACTGTTGCCAGCAATTCCACCTTTCCCTGAGGAATAAAAGAGCAGCCCTAGATAGCTCTCAGGAAGGATGACAAAAACTGGGGGAAATGAAGACTGTAGAACACCTGTACTTGAACTACGAAGAAAAGGAAAAGCTGAATCTGTGTTCGAACCAAATGATAATCTACTGCTTCAGGGCACCAGGCTTGTAAACCGCACAATAAAACYGTTAGGTATGTATATATATGTTATTTGAAAGACAGTATGAAAGAAAGGTTAAAAATGAGGAAGCCATGCTGTATATTTTAAGGGATAACCATAATCCTAGGAAATATACTTTAAAATGTGTGTAAAACATAGAGTATAATCTATAAAAGGTTCTACAGAGAAAAAAGGATGTGCTTTTTTTTAATACCTAAAGGATTTATTTATCCACATTTCATAAAAGTGTTGTGGTATTGCCATATAGAAAATGTGCAATTAAATCAATAGGTATTGATAATTCCTGTTTAGGAAACATTGAACTGAAAACATATATTGAATAATCAGTATAGTAAATTTTATCATTTGCAGAATTATGAATGAATAAAATCCCTGTAATCTAGTAAAGAGGAAAACAAAGTAAAGAAGCTTAAGACTGACTGGTGTAAAAATTATTTAAAAACATAAATAGTTACACAGAATTTTACACAGAAAGTAATAATGATGCAATAATGATTGCAAAAGGAAGTGCCAAGTCCTGCCCCTGGGGAGGAATAACCTCTTGCTCCATCACAGGCCAGAGACTGGCTGTCTGGAAAGGAGCTCTGCAGAGCAGGACTTGGGGGTCCTGGTGGWCAACAAGCTGAACATRAGCCAACAATGTGCCTTCCTGGCAAAGGCGACCAAYAGCGTCCTGGGCTACAATAGGCAGAGAGTTCCCAGCRGGTCAAGGGAAGTGATCCTTCCCCTCTGCTCAGTCTCAGGGAGACACATATGGGCTGCTGCGTCCAGTGCTGGGCTCCCCAGAACCAGAAGGACATGGAGAAACTGAAGTGAGTCCAGCTAAGGGCTACAAGGATGATTAAGGGACTGGAGCATCTGACATAGGAGGAGAGGCTGAGAGAATTGGGGTTGTTCAGCCTGGAGAAGGGAAGACTCAGGGGGATCTTATCAATGTGTACAAATACCTGACAGGAGGGAATAACAATATGTATGTCTCTATTAGGGGTTAGAGCATCTTTGGGATGCAGCTGGAACAGAATCACGTTTAGTTTCCTCTAAAAAGGAATATACTTARCTTGCACCAAAACGACTCTGCAAATTGAACCTATGGAAATCACAGATGGATTTATGCCAAAACCAAACTACAGTTCCAGATTAATATAATAATGTAGATGCAGCTTCATGTTGTTCAGTTTATACTATGATCCCGGGTGAATGTCAACATTTAATAGTCATTGAAAAACACACAACACAAAGCTCGTTTGTCACAGAAAATTTGTCACTGCCAGCAAATGACATCAGTATAGAACAATCCAAAATTTTCTGATCCTCTTGAGAGAAATCTTAGTTGAAAACAGCAAATGTGACACTTTCACAAAAGAAAATCAGACAAAATTTCACTCCTCATATGGGAAGACAGAACTGGAGCGTATGTGTACCCTGTGTGATGAAGTGTGATACAATGACAACTAAGCTGTCAGCAAGGTAGGGCTAAATACCCAAAGCGTAGCATCATGCTGAGAATGAGCTAACTTTGGGTCAAAATCCTYCCACCAATCACTGCAATATTACCAATGATTTATTAACTGGCTAATTAGCTGAGAGACCATGTGGCTTGCAGAATTAAAACTAGTCCACAGCGAAACCCTGTTCCTTCCTCACATTYGGCCCTTCTCAGTCCATAGCTGTGCCTAACAGCAGTGGCAAATTCCCTGACTCCACAAAGGAGAAGGGATGGAAAGTCCACCTGCTGCTACTACATACCATCTACCTGCCTGTCTACCCTGCTCTACTGGGTACACAGTACTGGACTGTACACATTTACTCAGGAGATGAGRGTGATGTCAGGTGCAAAGCTGGGCTGGGGATATTGGTCTGATAAAACACAGAGAAGCAATTCTGCTGCTACAGTGAGTTCACCACCATCATCAATCTGCTACCAAAGGCAATGCAGTATAGACATGCCAGTGATGATGTTGAATTCCTTCTGGATGGCAGCTGGGAGTGCAGCGTGTGCTGACCACTGATGATGGTTCATTACACCCAGACACTGCACAAAGCAACTTACCTTAAATTGAGTTCATATACCYTTGCCCATTCCCTGCCTGTTGTATCTTATAGTTGAGACTTTAAATGTCTTTGAGGCAGCAACCATCTTTTATTATACTTCTATGTAATGCCAAGTGCAGTGGAGTCCCAGGCACCTAKGAGCTCCAACAATGACAATTAGAAGTTAATATACACTCCTTTATTCCACCTTTTCTTCCAACAGGGCTGAATTTGATCCTAATATTAAAGAGCAAAGTAGAATGAAAGCAGCAGGGAGCAAGCAGCAGCTACTTTTTGTTCCACTGCCAATTTCAGTAGCAGATCTGTTACTTGTTACTTTATTCCTCCCATCCCTATATCATGATCTTGAGCAGGAAGCGTGAGAGCTGCATAGGGCATAAAGAATTTACTAACAAGAGACAAAAGTCATTATCACTCCTTCATCTTCATTATCTCCACCAGAAGAAGTAACAACATCAGAAGAGAGTAGATTTATGTTTTTCTTTTCCTGTGCTTCTAATTTCACCTTTCCCTCCTCTCTTTTTCATTCCTAAGACCGGCCTTTGAATGAGTTTTTCAACCTTTTGAGGGTCATGTTGAAAACACTAAGTCTCACACAAGGAAAGTCCTTGTAGCAGCACAGGAGAATTATTATGCAAAATTGCTGTAGCAAGAAAAGAAAGTACCAGGGGAGAGTGATGAGCCAAAGGATGAGTGAAAYACAGGACCTGAAAAAGAAGGCAATGATTATCAACCTTCATTTAAAAGGAAAGAAAAGTGATTTCAATGTCCTCCTTTGATGATTCCAAGATCCCGCCACCAGCAACTAGATCTTGTTATCTGAAGCAATTTGATAGGAAAAAAAAATAGTTTGCAGAGATAAGTATTTTAAAATTAGGAAAACAACTAGTCTAACAAAAAATTTGCATGAAATTCACAGTACTCAGCTGAATTGTTTAATGGAAGACCCGTAGAAGTGGCAGTGAGGGGTTACTGATAGAAATACATGTGAAAAACAAACAAAAAATAAATATATAAAACATATCTTATTAGGAATTTTTTTTCTTTTTTAAATCTCATAGAAAAAGAGGGAAGCTGGTGTCCTTATTAGTTTTCTGATCTTGTCCTAGGAAGGAAAAAAAAAAAAAAAGGGAAATCAGGCTAACTGGTGAAAATAGGCTGAATTCAAGGAGAGTCTAGAACCAACGGAAACCATGCTTTTAATAAGTACATAGTAAGAAAATATTTTCTAAAATTATTTAGTGTAAAAAAGTCTCATAGTTTTTTTGAAAATATAGTAAGATTAAAATATATAAAAAGAAAGATTTGTCAAGTGCTTAAAACAACCTTATGTGACCAAAGCTGAAGCAACATGGTTAGATACTGAAGGCCTCGAATGTGCTTCTGCGGGGTCATTGCAATAGCACATGCTTTCTGATTGCTGCCTCCTCCGTCTCCCTGTCCCAGCCTCCCCTGCAGCCTCTTAAGCGACAGAAGCAGCAGTGGCAACACCAGCTGGAGAGGTTGAAAGGTTATGATGTTTCATTTGCACTCTTACTTTTCTTACAAAGCACAGCTTATGCAACATTCTCCCTTGATCAACTCCAATTTAAGCTAAAACAGTTTCAAGACACTACCAAGTGTAGGGCAATGACCCCAYAAGACCTTCTGATCTCTCTTAGGCGAGGCTCAAATTACTACAAAGCCTGGGTTGTCATATGTGGGTGGGTGTCTTTTTGTGGTTGTTTTGAATTACAGTGTACTGGAAAAGTTAAATCATTGACAAATTTGGATTCATGAACATGTTAGTAATAGGAAAATACTGTTAAAATTATTCTTAGTTAAAATTATACTTAGTCTACAGGCTTCTGTGATTCAGGTCCTGCATCTTGTCTTTTGAAGGCAGCTGCTCTGAACTACTTTTCTTCAGACAGATTAATAAACTCATTCACCACTCACAAAAGAAAACAGATATCTGCACTAAGGAGAACTGTCTGGACTGTTGCAGTGCTTGAGAAAACCAGGGATAAAAGCTGCTTCTGCCATGCCCAGGACTGTGAGCACAAGTTCCCTCCTCAGTATCGCTGACTTAACTTTTAAAAGATCTCGTGATTCATTTACCCACCATTTTCCTAAACACAGAGTGAGCAATGTAAGCAAGTCCAGTTTCTTTTCTTTTGTTAAGCCAGATACTTCAGCGCATGTTGCATTTCCAGTGTTTCTCTGGAATCCTGAGGCGAAGAAAAAAAGAAAAGAGAAAACATGAAAACAAGATAAAAACAGCCCCACCCTGAAAAGATAGAAAAGCAAATGCATATCATACTCATATAAGAATACGATGTCAGGAACAAATTTAAATGTTATGAAATTAGTGATAACATAGAGATATCACAGGCATGATACGTAGGAAGTCCATATTGATAACAATTATAGAATCATAGAACCATAGAATGGTTTGGGTTGGAAGGGACCTTTAAAGGTCATCTAGTCCAACCCCCCTGCCATGGGCAGGGACATCTTCAACTAGAACAGGTTGCTCAGAGCCCCATCCAACCTGACCTTGAATGTTTCTAGGGATGGGGCATCTACCATCTCTCTGGGCAACCTGTTCCAGTGTTTCATCACCCTGATTCTAAGAAATTTCTTCCTTATATCTAGTCTAAATCTGCCCTCTTTTCGCTTAAAACCATTACCCCTTGTATTATCGCAACAGGTCCTGCTAAAAAGTCTGCCACCATCTTTCTTATAAGCCCCCTTTAAGTACTGACAGGCCGCAATAAGGTCTCCCCAAAGCCTTCTCTTCTCCAGGCTGAATAACCCCAATTCTCTCAGCCTTTCCTCATAGGAGAGACATTCCATCCCCCTGATCRTTTTCATGGCCCTCCTCTGGACCCACTCCAACAGGTCCATGTCTTCCTTGTCCTGAGGGTTCCAGAGCTGGACACAGTTCTCCAGGTGGGGTCTCAYSAGRGCAGAGTAGAGGKGCAKAATCACTCCCTCGACCTGYTGGCCACGCTTCTTTTGATGCAGCCCAGGATACGCTTGGCCTTCTGGGCTGCGAGCGCACATTGCCGGCTCATGTCCAGCTTTGCATCCACCAGTACCCCCAAGTCCTTCTCAGTASGGCTGCTCTCAATCCCKTCATCCCCCAGACTGTATTGATACCGGGGGGTGCGCTGACCCAGGTGCAGGACCTTGCAMTTRGCCTTGTTGAACCTCATGAGGTTCACACAGACACACTTCTCAAGCTTGTCCACGTCCCTCTGGATGGTATCCCATCCCTCAGGCATGTTGAGTGCACCACTCAGCTTGGTGTCCTCTGCAAACTTGCTGAGGGTGCACTTGATCCCACTGTCTATGTCATTGATGAAGATATTAAACAGTACCAGACCCMCTGTGGGACACCACTTGTCACCGATCTCCATCTGGACATTGAGCCACTGACCACTAGCCTCTGGATGTGACCATCCAACCATTTCTTCATCCACCAGACAGTCCACCCATCAAATCCATATCTCTCCAGTTTAGAGAGAAGGATGTTGTGGGGGACCATGTCAAAGGCCTTACAGAAGTCCAGATAGATGACATCTGTAGCCCTTCCCTTGYCACTCTATCATAGATGTAGTCACTCCATCATAGAAGGCCACTAGGTTGGTCAGGCAGGACTTGCCCTTGGTGATGCTGGCTGTCTCGAATCACCTCCCTGTCCTCCATGTGCCTTAGCATAGCTTCCCGGAGGATCTGTTCCATGATCTTCCCAGGCACAGAGGTGAGACTGGCTGGCCTGTAGTTCCCCGGGTCTTCCTTTTTTCCCTTTTTAAAAACTGGGGATACGTTTCCCCTTTTCCAGTCAGTGGGAACTTCACCGGACTGCCACGACTTCTCAGATGTGATGGATAGTGCCTTAGCAACTTCATCCGCCAGTTCCCTCAGGACCTGCGGATGGATCTCATTGGGTCCCATGGACTTGTGCACCTTCAGGTTCCTTAGATGGTCTCAAACCTGATTTTCTCCTACAGTAGGCAGGTCTTCATGCTCCCAGTCCCTGTCTTTGCCTTCTGCGGCTTGGGCAATGAGGCTTGAGCACTTGTCAGTGAAGACTGAGGAAAAAAAGTTATTTGAAAAAAAACTTTCTTGAACTACTTCTGCTACAATCTACAATTTTCAATCTACTGATCTTGAAAGCTAAAGAAAATTTCTATATAAACAGTTAAGACAACTATAAATGCAACTGAAGTTGAGGGTAATATCCTTGGTTATTTATTTTCTAACTAAATCGGGGGAAGATTTCAGTGTAGCTATTTTGTTTTTTACCAGTAAAAACAAGCCTTCTCTTGACARGATGTAGGTTTGAACAAATATTTTCATTTGTTTTATTTTCTTTATTTTTAATTAAAAATAAATAGTCTGAACATCTTAGTTTTGTTTTTTGGTTTGTTTGTGKTTTTTTGTTGKTTTTTTTTTTTTWAAGASAATGGATTAGAAGAAGGCTGGCAACCACACAGCCTTGAATACAAATTAATGTACAGTTTGACTGATTTGAACAGGTAACTGAAGAGGGAGAGGGGGGAAAAGTTGTCTTTCTCTTTTTTTTGCCTAGCTTTTCTCCCCTAGGGGGAATTCTGGTCAGAACACAGTATCCTGGCAGGCAAGCAGTTACAGATATGCTCCCAGTATTAAATAATGGCAGTGATCTAATCTAGTCTGATCCCAGGAACCCACAAATTGCAAGCATCAGAACTACTTCCAGAAGCCAGGAGAGTCAAGTGCCAGATTTTGCTTGTTCTTTTCTCTGCTGAGAACAAGGTGTCCAACACAGCTGAAATACCAGACAACAGCAAAGACATATCCAGTTTCTTCTGCTAGTCTAAGGAACTACAGTGTGTTTTTGACACACAAGYGAAGTCTATTATCAAAGACAACATGGTATAGTTGAGTACAGCTCCAAGAACTTAAAGAAATACCTCGATACCGCTGAGAAAATGTTGAAGTGAGCCGATGGGGAGCAGTTCTTCCTACACTTCTTAGGATTTATCAATCTTACCTTCAGGTAAYCCCAAAATTTATTGCAATTTATTTAAACTAGACAAAATTAGCTGCATGTTTTTGTATATTGATTCTTTTCCTATAATTATTTCATATTCCTCATCATTCTGACACAATGAATATTTATTTCTTAAAGGCCATTTTCCTTACATAGAGTATTCAGTTCACAGAATGACAGTGCTCAAGGCACTCCTGATGTGTGCCTGATGCTACAAAATCAAGATGATGCTGTGGATTTTTTCAGGCTTCTGTATTCTAGGCAGCAGCTGATCTCTATCTTAATAACCTTCCAGGATTTCTGCTAAGTGCTAAAACCCTTTTCAATAAGGGTGCTTATACAAAATCTCAGCAGTCACTTTGGTGTGTCAACTTAGAGTGTACAAAACCTCATGTGCAAATCCATGTACAATTCTTACTGCCATTCATTGACTTTCTTTCCTTGGCACCATTATCACTAAAAGAAAATGTCTGAACTATTCTCTAGTTCTACGTCCTAGACCGAAACAATCTGTTTCAAACACAAAGCTAGCTGAATGCAACAGGAATCATTTAGCAGGAGCAGAATAGCCTGATTTGGATCTATGCCTGCCTCAAGACACTTAATTTAATCTCACTGTTTGCATTTACCAGACAGTATTGTAAGGAATAGCTTTTCAAAAGGAATGTTATTGTGCTGAAATTAGAGGATTCAAAACACATCTTGAAGCTGCTGATTTTTTAAATACAGACATATGGATTTGCACAGAATGCACCTTATAGGTAGTGTTGGTACCTATCATATACCTAAAAAGAGAAAATGAGATGTTATTGTGTTTTTCAGCTTATTTATATACATATGTAAACTATTTTATTTTCATACAATAATTTTGACATTGATTTTGTTCTCTGTCTTTATGCTGCAATTGTTACGGCTATACTTTTTAATTTATAGCAGCCTTTTACACTTTAGCTCTCCTGAAATGACCATCAGTAATAAAAAGTATCCTTAAAGAAGATTCTGTGCTGGTTTGGAAGATATCATGCTGAGATAGTACTTGTGTATTGACCTATAGTTAAAGTTAGAATTGAAAACYGTGTTTTGGGTTTGCTGATTCGTTTTCCTCCACTCAATAAACCTGGCAGCTGTACTTGGAGGTTGATGTGAGTTCCCATCAATGCTTTGTGGAGCACCAAAGCTCTGACAGCTTCCAAATTTTTCACTCTATGGGACTCAGGATTTGGTAGGGGATCTTCAGAAAAGCAAAATTGCAAGGTAAGTACTTTCTCCTTTCCTAGGTGACTTCAGTATCTTTAAATCATCTTCTTGCTCAGCAGGACCATTGTGAGAGCCTATTACTCTTTCTGTGAAAGTGTTTTCCCTCTCACTGTGTGCACTCAACCTGAACTGCTCTTATACCTTTTYGGTTTACATTGTGTTATCCCTTTTCCTTTCACTTGTGTCCTGCATAAAATTATCATCCACCCTGACATTACTGTCCTACATTTTGTCCCTTGGGCAGTATCAATAAAGGTTGTGTCAAGTTTCTAAGCTGAGATAATTTTTGACACCTTGAACAAACACAGAATAGGAAGATGTTTTGCCCCCACAGCTCAGTGTTGTAAGGGGGTGGTCTACTCATCAAATTATGTTCTGGATGTGAGGGTAGTTGTTTGTTTTTCTTGTTAACCTTCCTTTAGGATCAAAATTTTGTGTCATTCCCACTTACCTTGTTCTTCCAYATGTATTTTGTCAGGGTTACTGCCAGCTTCAACAGTCAAAGCTACCACTGTACCCAATCAACTCTTGTTCATTGTTCCACTCATTCAGTTGTGCTGGTGCAATTATTTGTTGAGCTGTACTGTGGTCTAAATCAGGGAACTGGGGGAAAAGAAAAGAAAAAATCCACTGGGTTATTTTCACCTGGATTAATTCCTTAATTTGGTTCATATCAACCCCTCTCCCAAAGTATTCTACAAATACAACAAAGAGGGCAACCTGCCAAACAGCAGATGTGAAAACAGGTAACAAGTAGAGGAAACAGAAGGAATACCATATAGCGATATATTTTTTTTAATATCCTAAATACCRTGAAAAGTAGTGTTTGCTTAAGTTTACTCTGTTGCAGGTCACCTAATAGATCAATGTTTTTCAGAGTYCTTTAACTTGTTTAGAATCTCTTGGATAGCTGCTAATTTCATTAATTTAATTAATAATCACCTCTGCTGTATATTATTTAACCCTAACTTACTAAATTTTAATGAATCAAAACCAAAACCCAACAACCTTCTAACGATAAAAGATAAAAAAGGTAAAACATTAAAACATGTAGAACAGAAGTCAGCTGACAGACTAAGGCACCARCATTTATGTGCCTACAATGTAGATGCTGTATGTCAGATAACTGTTTAATCTTACTATAGACGACTATGTAGTGCGTACAATCAGAGTCTGGAAAATAGCTCATGTCTTCTAAAAATAGCCATATAGGGCTCAATTAATTTGGCAAAGGTGAATGTCTTGAGATGGCACTTGAGATGAAGTAGGATATGTATCAACATGACCAAGTTTGAGGCAACCTAGAGAAAGAAATATTTATATAGTAAATTTGAATGGGCCTTAGATGCTGTCAGTCTCAGCAGTTTAACATGGTCATTGTACAGCAGGTGATCCTAAGGGTCTTTAAACATGCAACTCTGGGAACTTAAACTTAGATATCTACCAGAATCCCAGGATATTAACAGTGGTTTTGAGGATCCAGATGTTGAAAATAAGCACCGAATATGATAGCTATTTGCTCTGTGGATCAAAGCATTTTCTTCAATGCTTCTAAACTTAGAAATTCTGTGATAAGAAAATCTGAACCTACCAAACTGATTGATGAAGGAGATGGCATATAAGTAACAAAAGCTACTTTATAAATTGCACTGAAGTAATAAAAAAGTAATTGAACAAGGTGAAAAATAGCATCACTACTGTAGAAAATAATATGCACCAACCGAATGAAAATAGAAATTGTTTTTTTAATGAGTTCTTGTCTAAGTGGAGGAAGGGAAAAAAAGCTATCTTCCTTGAAAAAGAAAGGTTTTTATTGGACTGATGGCTAACTGCCATTGTCAATATTTGCTTAAAATTTCAGAAATAAATTAGCCAGGTAACTATTTTGATGTAATTTACCTCTTATATGACTTACGGTTCATAAATCAGAATCAGTAAATGCACTAGAATTCAATATAAGTAAGACATCTAAAACAATTGTAATTGCCATGCTTGTCAATATATTTTATAATGTTTTACTTTCCTCCTCTGCATAGTGCTCAATATCAGCATACAGAATCCACTTATGGTCACATATCTAAGACAAAATGAGCATCCATAAAATACATCAAACAAATTAACAACTGAAATATGTTTTATTTTTAAAAAGTATTACCTCAATGTCTGTTAAAATTATACAGTACAGTAAATAATTCTAAGTACTGTTATATACTATTTATACTAATAATAGCTAAATAATAGAGTGTCTAAGAACCCAGCAAAGTTGTTGCTCACAGTGTAGGTGGAATAAGATTTTATTACTGCTGTGATAAACTTATAAATCAAATAAATGAGGCAAAAGAAAAGAGGGCAACTAGATACAACCGGATGACAGACAATAACATGTTATTTTTCTGACTCTTCTGTCTTCTAGGCTTAATTAGGAAGAAAGAAACTAAATAACAGAAAAAAAAAAGAAAAAAAAAAAGGTTGAATTAGTGACACCAAATGGGAAATGACAATAGGAGGGAAGAAAGCTACTCATGAAGAAGGAACTTAAGGATAAATTTAAAAGTTTTAAAGAATATAGTAGAAGAACAGATTGATATGGTAATGAAACAAGAACAGTGTATTTTCTGCAGTTTCAGAAATTAATCATAGAATACCTCACCTTAATCATGGTTGCATTCACTGATCTGGCTTACATTCCTTGATAACACTGCCAATTTTTAAATTGGTATTTATCTTCAGACTGAGATACATAAATTCAGTTTTACAACACAGGTGCCTACATATCATGGTGTTATACAGTTGTGTAATCACTGATGTCTGGTGCCATTTCACATGCCCAAGGTTATCTGAGACTTCAAAATGTGACAGATACATTGCAGACTTTATAGGTTAAGGTTCTGAGTACTCATAATTGTCCTATGTCCTTTTTAGTGTGAACTTTATCAGATAAATCATAGAATCATAGAATCATAGACATAGAATCATAGAATGGTTTGGGTTGGAAGGGTCCTTCAAAGACCATCTAGTCCAACCCCCCTGACGTGGGCAGGGACATCTTCCACTAGATCAGGTTGCTCAAAGCCCCATACAACCTGACCTTGAACACTTCCAATGATGGGTCATTCACAACTTCTCAGGGCAACCTATTCCAGTCTCAGCATCCTCATCGTAAAAAATTTCTTCCTTATGTCCAATCTAAATCTACCCTCTGTCAGTTTAAAACCATTGCCTCTTGTCTTGTCACTACAGGCCTTTATAAAAAGTCTTTCTCCATCTTTCTTGTAAGCCCCCTTTATATATTGAAAGGCCACATACAGTGTCCCCAGAGTCTTCTCTTCTCCAGGCTGAACACCCACAACTCTCTCAGCCTTTCTTCAAAGGAGAGCTGCTCCAGCCCTCTGATCATTTTCATGGCCCCCCTTTGGACCTGTTCCAACAGGTTCATGTCTTTCTTGTGMTGGGGGCTGCAGAGCTGGATGAAGTACTCCAGGTGGGGTCCCACAAGAGTGGAACAGAAGGGGAGAATCACAATCTGGGATTGCCCAGACCCAGGTGCAGGACCTTGCACTTGGTCTTGTTGAACTTCATGAGGTTCATGTGGTCCCACTCCTCAAGGCTGTCAAGGCCCCTCTGGATGGCATCCCTTCCCTCAAGTGAACCAACTGCACCAATCAGCTTGGTGTCATCTGTAAACTTGCACTCAATCCCACTGTCTATGTCATTCCACCAAATAGGCTGAATTCATTGAAAGCATCCAATCATTTTGACTATGCCTCTATTGCCTAGATACAATACCTTAGTTTAGATGTCTTAGTTTAGCGATGATTTTTTGTAAGTAATGAAGAGTTGAATTAGGTGGAACATGTTGGGTTTTGGTTCTGTTTTTTTAAGTTGCTAAGGATGAAACGTTGTCAGTGATGTGAAAAAACAGTGAAACATCTTTAACCATTATTTTATCAAAACATACTGTAATCTGTCCAAACTTCTTTATTCTTCAAAGCTCAGCAAAATTTTAACAGTAAATTCTGAATTAGGTATCCACCATCTTCCTATCAGTTATGTAATCTTGGCTTTCCTGAAGCCTATTTCAGTTTATACTTTTTAAAATGCTTTACATTATATTCTAGTAAATAACTGAACTGATCCACAGATAACAGGTCTTTTTGATTTTTTTTTGTTTTAACATCAGCCTCCATTAATCTGCTGACTAACTGTTGTGAGTTTAATTTTGTGAGTAGCATGATAAAGCACTGAGATATATCTGCCTATCCATTCACACGAATTTCATGATGAAAGACTTGCATATTTTAATTTGTATTCTCAGTAAGGACTGCTTAGTTCAAAAAGCGAGAAACTTCTAAAAGATTTAACATTAAAAAAAAACCCTAAAGCACTTATCTCCTCATTTATWAAAAAAAAAAAGAAAAACAAGCTGAAAACAAAACCCCTATCATTAACAATAGATATGTCAATTACTAACATGTAATTAGCCCGGTTGTACTGTACTGTAATTAGTATAATGATCTGCACTACTAAACTTGCCAAACAAATTCCCTCTACATCCTCTAAAATCTGCTACCTCCAATGATTTCCTAAAAGTTTACATGGAATACTAGCAAGCACATTTTTAATAGCTCAAACCACTTTTTCATACTTTTCTTCTTTACTGAGTAGTATTCTAAATAAAGACTATTCAATACTAGATAGCCATATATATTGATTTAACATGTTTTAACAATTTGTATGGCCTCTGTTGTTCACAGAAATAAAACTGAGGACTACTATTCTGCTTTCTAAAAGTCTGCTGACATTGAGGTTAATGGGATTTCTTTGCTAAGACCAGAAGAGAAAAGTATACAAAGATTGCAGGATAACATTGAATTGTTATGTATTTCAAAAGCTTTTCATTGCAGAATATAAATGCAGTGATGTATCCACAAGCATTACCCCACATATAGTTTAATACCAAACAAACAAGTATCAGGCATTGCAGTCTCATATAAATCTTTACTACTGAAATCTGAAAGAGTTTTGCATATAGTTAAAAGCATAGACATTTCAAATAAATTTATAAAAATAGGTCCTTTTTTTTTTTTTTTTTTTTAATTTGTTTTCTCCTGTGGAGTCAACAACACTAACAGAATCCACACAACTTTTAGAACCACAGAATCATTTAGGTTGAAAAAGACCTAAGACTTAAGATCATCGAGTCCAACTGTAAACCTAACACTGCCAAGTCCACCACTAAACCATGTCCCTAAGCACCACATCTACACATCTTTTAAATACCTCCATGGATGGTAACTCAACCACTTCCCTGGACAGCCTGTTCCAATGTTTGATAACCCTTTTGGTGAAGAAATTTTTTGTAATATCCAGTCTATCTGGCACAACTTGAGCATGTTTTCTCTCATCCTATCACTTGTTACTTGGGAAAAGAGACCAACACCCACCTCGCTACAGACTCCTTTCGGGTAGTTGTAGAGAGCGATGAGGTCTCCCCTCAGCCTCCTCTTCTCCAGGCTAAACAAACCCAGTTCCCTTAGCTGCTCCACATAACACTTGTGCTCTAGACCCTTCACGAGCTTCATTGCTCTTCTTTGGACACGCTCCAGCACCTCAATGTCTTTCTTGCAGTAAGGGGCCCAGAACTGAACAGTTATTCAAGGTGCGGCCTCACCAGTGCCCAATATAGGGGGACAATCACTTCCTTACTCCTGCTGGCCACACTATTTCTGATACAAGCCAGGATGCTGTTGGCCTTCTGGCCACCTGGGCACACTGCCAGTTTATATTCATTACATTCATATATTYGTATTGGTTGTCAACCAACATCCCCAGCTCCTTTTCCGCCGGCAGCTTTCCAGCCACTCTTCCCCAAGCCTGTAACGTTGCCTGGGGTTGTTGTGACCCAAGTGCAGRACCCGGCACTTGGCCTTGTTGAACCTCATATGATTGGCTTCGTCCCATTGATCCAGCCTGTCCAGATCCCTCTGCAGAGCCTTCCTACCCTCAGGCAGATCAACACTGCCGCCCAACTTGGTGTCATCTGCAAACTTACTGAGGGTGCACTCGATCCCCTCATCCAGATCATTGATAAAGATATCAAAMARRAYKGGCCCCAAAACTGAGCCCTGGGGAAYACCGCTYGTGACCRGMCACCAACTGGATTTAACTCCATTCACCACAACTCTTTGGGCCTGGCCATCCAGACAGTATTTCACCCAGTGAAGAGTGCGCCTGTCCAAGCCATGAGCAGCCAGTTTCTCCAGGAGAATGCTGTGGGAACCGGTGTCAAAGGCTTTACTAAATTCTAGGTAGACAACATTCACAGCCTTTCCCTCATCCACTAAGCRGATGTCAACCTTGTCATAGGAGGAGATCAGGTTAGTCAAGCAAGACCTGCSTTTCATAAACCTATGCTGACTGGGCCTGATCACCTGGTTGTCCTGTACGTGCCGCATGATGGCTTTCAGGATGATCTGCTCCATAACCTTCCCTGGCACCAAGGTAAGACTGTCAGGCCTGTAGTTCCCTGAATCCTCCTTCCGGACCTTCTTGTAGGTGGGCGTCACACTTGCTAACCTCCAGCCAACTGGGACCTCCCTGGTTAGCCAACTGCTGATAAAGGATTGAAAGTGGCTTGGTGAGCACTTCCAACAGCTCCCTCAGTACCCTTGGGTGGATCCCATGTGGCTCCGTAGGCTTCATTCTGCTYCCTGTCCCTGCCTTCCAGATCAGGGGGCTGGATATCCTAATAACAATTGGTCTTACTACTGAAGACTGATGCAAAGAAGGCATTTTCTCATCCTTTGTCACTATGTTTCCCCCTGTATCCAGTAAAGGATGGAGATTCTCCTTAGCCCTCCTTTTGTTGCTAATGTATTTATAGAAACATTTTTAATCGTCTTTTATGGCAGTAGCCAGATAAACTTCTAGTTGGGCTTTGGCCCTTCTAATTTTCTTCCTGCATAACCTCACCTTGGAGTCCTCCTGAGTTGCCTGCCCCTTCTTCCAAATGTCATAAACTCTTTTTTTCCTGAGTTCCAGACAAAGCTCTCTGTTCAGCCAGACTGGTTGTCTTCCCTGCCAGCTTGTCTTTCGGCACATAGGGACRGGCTGCTCCTGTGCTTAGGATCATTCTTATCCCAGTTGGTAGATGTAGGAATAATGGGTATTTATATGGTTTTTTTTAGGAGCTGTTGAGCATGTAATTTTACTTGGGGATAATCATACAGGAGAATGCAGAAGTTACACCACCTTCTGATGTATTTGGTGCTTCCCAACCTTTCCTCAGGTACCTATCTTAAGACAGCAAGCAACCTGGTGTTATTTGCTATGTTATTTTTTGTGTAGTATTACTCTCATACTTAAACTCTTTGGTTTACTGTAAATGTGATCTGTACATTTACTGAACAGAGGGAAAGCTAGATTTTTTGTTTATGAATAATATCCTAGACACACACTCTATCTGTCGATTCGTAGTAAATGGAGGAAAATAAATGTTACGCTCAAGGTACAATGAAAGAGCCATGGAGATGCCTAAATATAGTTGACTAGTGCCATTTTAGATGATGCAAAACATCCAAGACAAGCCTAGGGCTGGCAGGTGAGACAYGGGACTGTGAGACACCAGCATCTTTCCGCAGCAGCAGCTCAGGGCTGTATCTTAACTGTCTCTGTATATGTAGACCACTGAATTCCTCTCCTAGACTGTTTGCCTGTGGTTTAGAGGCAGTAGAGGCACTGTTTCATTTGAACAGTGAAAGTCAAAGGTGACTCGAAAAAATTATGGGTACATTATATTTCTACTTCCCATCTTGTGGGCCTTTGACAACAGCTAGCTGTAAACAGGTATAAATGAGTTTTTAATGCTCCAGTTGGCAACACCTGACCCTTCAGATGGTTGTATAATATGCTTTCAGATAACCTCCGTAGGGCCATCATTTGAAAGGGAGGTTTGCCATGGCCTGATAGCAACTTCTGATTTATGAATTTCTCTGAATGGGATTTACAAGGAAATTGGATATCATTAAGAAGCAGCTGTTTTTATCAGGTCTGACCTAGGTCAGAGTGGCTTCAGAGTGTTAATGATTATGTTTGCCTGTCTCGAGTAAATTGCTTGTGAACAACTTTGTGAGGCAAAATCACTTTAAAACAGACAGTGGTGATAGCATGCTGCAAATTGTTAGCATGTTTGCTGACCACAAAACCATAGAAGGTGTTTAATATAATTCCTGAATGAAAACAAACAAAAAAATAAAAAAGATAAAGCTATGCACCACAAATTTTTCTTTTTTATATGCATTTTGTAGGGAAAAATACATTATCAATAGGTATGAGACTACCTTTGAGTATTAGACTACTTTATAGTCCAATGTCTAATGAGAGAAATTAATATATGATAACCTCATTTGATGTAGTCGTCAAAAGAAATATAAGGAAGATATTTTTCTGCATGTCAGACCTTTAATTTCAGACAAGAGTTTTATTTTTTCCAAAGTGTAACTTCTATCAGATATCAATTTTAAGTATAAAAATTCTAGATTTATTAAAAGCAAATGGGATTATTTTGGTTTAACATAATTCTTTAAACTCTGGAAGTGTATCTTCTTTTTTTTTAAATATGATATATATGTGTGTGTATGTGTGTGTGAAAGTTTGTATATGTAGTTAGATATATTTCAGAACTTCAAGTTTCACATAGATGGGATTTGATTTTAAAAAGAGCTAAATGATTTATTAGGCAGTAAATAGATGTACCACAATCTACCGTAAAATAACCCCATAAAACAGTACCAGGTGGTTTGGAATATGATTATTGAAAGTGACATTTATTGTGAAGGAATACTTGCAAATATGTCTCAACAGTCTTGCAAATATCTTTTCTACTGAAAGGTAGTAATTGATGTTATTCTCCATATAACACAACTTAGATTCCACCCCCCCTTTTTTTTCTTTTATCAGTATTAAAGGTCACTGAACAAAAATTCAACATCCTGAGCATCCAGTTTATCTGGATGTTTATCTGGATGTTTATCAAGCTAACTTGAGCCTTATTTCTTTCTATTCTATTTCTTCCACAATGATGTCTAAAATCCRTTTCAATATTTTGTTTGTATACTACTAGAGGGATATACACAGTTTGTAGAAATCTGTAGAAATTATGATGTTCTAACCTTTGAGTCACTGCTGCTTTTATGAGAGGGGTGGAGCTTGAGATTACCAGGGGATCTCAGTACAGACAATGGATTTCCATGGAGATGCACTGTTCTGCAGCATTATCRTTTCTTCATTTAATTCTGAATTCTTGAACTTACATGCAGTTATACACTGAGTGYTTCCTTGAATTAAGACTCTGAAACCATAAAATGCCCACAGGATACCATGAAAATGCTGTATTTATATATTATGTATTGTATACTCATACTGCAAAATTTGGGCTAAGTCTGGAGTTTTACTTTCAACTGCAAATTTTCCAGCATTTACTCTCTAAGCCAGAATCTAAATTAAACTAAAACAAAACTGTTGYTTTAATTTAATCTGTTCTCTATTCTATTATCTAACCAAAATAAATGCAGCTTTATGTTGCATAGCCACTGACAAACTCTTTGCCAGAAAAATTTACGGAACTCTCTGCTATCTATACTGGGCCAGAGTCTTGTGTGCCTGCTGTGATTGATATGCTTTCCACTAATTCCTGCTGAAACCTTATGCCACAAACAAAATGAGATGTTACTCATCCCAACTAATAGGTTCAAAATTCAACTTAATTTATTTTATTTTTATGCCTGCAAATCATAGTAGGTTGCAATAACTGAACAAATAGTTTTATTTTCTTCAACCTTTGCAAATAAAAGTAGGTCTAAATTGTATTATGTTACATATTGCTTGATCTGACCTAGCTACAGTTGCCGTTTGTTCAACAGGTGGGCAAATATTTACATAGAGACTCTATGGGCCTAATCCAAAACTCTTCAAAAATCAAAAGAAGTCTTTTCATCAGGCCTCCAAAAGGTTTTGGTTGAAGCATTGTCTAAAGGATTTAAAGCAAATTCATGTTAAACTAAACATTACTGTCTAAACCTCTTAGTACAATTTTTATCATGTATTTTTTCCTTCKCTTACCTAACCCTCAACCACAATTACACATGATTATGCTTTCTCTCTCTCCTGAGGTATGTGGCCCTCTCTTTACTCCTATTGCAATTTCTAAATAAACACTCAAAATAATACTTTCAAACAGTTTCTTTGATAATTATGCTCCTCCTCACAACAAACGTGTCATAAGAGTCAAAAGGAAAGGCAGGCAGCCAACAGAGTCACGTGCAAACTCGCATGCTTATCTCCAACAGAGAGGTTGTCTTCACCTCYGTTTCCAACAGCTGGTAGGAGGCAGTGCTTCATGCTCACTGCTTACCCCATTCTTTTGGGCGGGGTCTCCTTTATTCTTCAGTTATGGAGATTTCAAGCCAAAGCTTTTTTGTGATTTTAATAGCATTTATTCTATCATGGGGGAATAAAAAATGGTCTTATATTATTTTGATTTTTATTATTATTTTCTCCTACTTCTTTGCAGCAACTGCAAAGAAGCAAGAGAGCTGGTTATTGTATATGCGATGGTTCTTTTCTACCTTTGCTTCAGTAGGAGTTCAGTACAGAATTTAAAAACTAGCTGAATGAAACTTAGTTTCAAAATGGTAGGTAAATAAATGTGAGCAGTAGATTACAAAGATATGGTGTAAAGAGAATGTAAAAGAATATTCTTCCTTGTCTGTATTTCTGTGCTTTCCTAAAGAACATTCTGGCCCTATCAAGCCTCATTTATCTCACAAGGAGATCATGCATTGTTAGCCTAATATCACAAATGCACTTTGATCATTTTTTTCTTTTACTATTCAAAATTGTAGTGTTTCCAGTGATTTAATCTAAAATAATGCATCACTGGAGAGATTTTTTTTGAGCAATTGCATTTTTTAAAGACTGTGTGTGTTACAGTTTCCATGTTATTTCCCATACTACTGAAAAAGAATGATTCATATTCTGAGTGTGTTCTAAACTAAGGGGAGTAAAAATACTATACTGTCACAGAAGGCCAATTTACACATACAAATTTTGTCACTATTGCTAATAGGACTATTTTCAAAAGTAAAAGAAGTCATTGTTGGCCTTTAGTGACAAAGCATTTTAACCATAAAAGGTAGAAACACCTGCTTGTGACAAACCTCCTTGCAGGACAGTACAGAACCCTCCATCCAGTGCATCAATTACTACCAGTCAASGCAGAGTCACTGATCTATTCACCTCTCATTCACAGGTTTGTTCTGCAGGCACAGAATCAGAAAGTCTTGTCCAGAGGTTAACAATCACACTCTTGTCCTGTGTCTGTGTCTTTTCCTATTTATACTAGATTGTGAGTTGTTAGAAATGTAAGGAAATGTGCTATTGGTGAACATGTAGTCCAAATAATTCATGCAAAGTAAGTCAGTCCCTCATATTCCTTTTAATTTGTCTGTCTTCAAAGAGTTCTTTTAAAATACATCCAGCCTAGAGTGAGYTTGTTTGCTTGTTTGTTTTTTTGTTTGTTTTCAGGCAAACTGGGCAGAGTGTAAAATTRTCTGTTTAAATAATAATAGATGTTTTGATTAGCTGTAAATTCTTATACTCTACCATTCCCATATCATCCACAAAAATGTGTGCAATACTCAGTAGCTATGGATAAAATAATTTCATCTATCTATTTTTGGATACCAATGCAGAATGACATAAGCAATTTGATTACATGACAGTGGATATCATTTTATGTTGCCAAAATTTTTCTAAAGAGGTATTCAGCTATTAGATCATGCAGATAATAACAGTATATTTGTTAAAAATAGGGGTATATTGTGACAACTCTCCAACAGGTAGTCTTTCTGCTATTTTACTTAAGTCAAGTTTTTTGGTTGGTTTTGTTTTTTTTTTTCTGCTTAGGGATTTTCATTGACAGAAGTAATGCAAGGGATAATTTTTACAAAGACAATATTTCAAGGTAATTAAATCATTTCGTATCAGCTGGATTCACAAGGAAAAAGATTCACTTAAGGATGGAAAATAGATAATCTGCTCTTAAATTGGATTAGCATTTGAATAAGCTATTTATTATCAAGAAACAAGTCAAGAGCACATACATTCTTTTGTGTTTGCTTTGCTTTAAACACAAATAATGAACTAAATTCAAAAAAATGAGTAGCATGCCAATTATTAGTGTGTGAATGCATGCAAAATCATCACCTTAGACATACAGTGCAAATCTAAATGTGTTATAGTTCAATTAAACAAACTCGTAATTAACCAAAAGTTGATTATGATTGGAGAGAACTACCTTCCAAAGTTCCAAACCTTAGGGGGTCTAGATGCAGAAGATATAATATATTTCACCTAAATGTTTTCCTTCTGAAATGAATTCAATGGTTTCTTAAGGTAAAAAGAAAAKAAAAAGAAAAAAAATCAGTACTTAGATATTCAAAGTATTGAAAAGATCTCAATAAATAACAGAAAGTAACAAAATGTTGTCAGTCTTTCTCAGTGTGTTATTARCATCTTATTATTTCTGAATCTTTTTGTTTATGCGTATATCATGACAATTCAATATCATACAATATCCTGAAACTCCATTGCTGAAGGCAGGTTATTTGGTAGCTGACTGTTGCTGTCACGTAACAGCACACAATCAAGATGTAAATGTACAAAGCACTTAGTTGTAGGGTATTTTGTTTGGTTGGTTTTGGCTTTTTGATTAACTGTGTAGAATTTACTCTTTTGCTGGGTCATGGACAATTAAGAGATACCTTCTAAGAACCTTCACTTTAGGGAGGCAAGACTGTCAAGAAAAAGAGTACTCAATGTCTTCTTGATCAAAAAGCAGCTTTCTGCCTCCTGAGCCAACTTTTCCATCTGCTTGCACCTTGAATTAATTCAAAATCCTTTGTTTATGAAAGCACAAGCTGTTGCTATTGGAAGGGTAGCATTGTCACATATTAATCGTTACAACTTCACTGAAGATTCAAGCAGGAGGAAAAGTGGGCTGGAATGGCAAAATTTCTTCATCATTATCATAATCATATTTTATAAATTAAAACAGATTTTGATAAGCTGTAAATGTAGTAGGGTAAATGATACAGGACAATATAAAGGATGCATATAAGATTTTGCTTCCCATGAGAATACAGTAGCTAAAAATTGGAAAGGCACTTATGGTGAAGCAATAAATTCCTTCTTCTATTACAATTGTATACATTAATATTCAAACTTTTACAGTGTTATTTTAAATACCATTTGATGAATGCCATACAAACAGGAATTACCTCTTATATGCATATCAAAATCAGGTTTAGATTTTCAGAGCGGGGAGATTGGTCTAATGATATCTTGGATACAACATACAGTCTTTAATTATTTTTGCTATCATGTTCCTGTCAGCTACAACACTTAAGTCTCAGTGTCTCTTCCTATAGATTTTAATACCTCATAGCCATTTACCTGTATCCAGACCTTTCACTCAAAATGCCTTGAGTTTCACAGCTGTCATGAAGGTTGCAAAATCGATTACTTGACTAAGTAGGAAGGAAAGTTGACTGAATACAGTGAGGGGGTTTCAGAAGGGCTTAAAACATTTGCCTCTTTTTATTTCTTAGCTTCAGAAATCTTGAGAGGTCTTTTAAAGATTTTACTCTAACAGCATTAGACTGTGAAACATTTTTCACACAGACAGTTGTTTTAATCTAACTGCACATTTGTCACAATTTTCATTTACTACAACCCAGTTCTATGACTGTGTTTGCAGCTGCCTCCACCCTGTTTGCCGTGTGATTCATTCTCAACCAGTTTAGACCCAGAGAGTTATGAAAAATAAGAGACAGAGATGCTTTATGAATAGTATTAATCTTCATTTATTTGTGCTGCTGGCTATGTCACTTAATAAAAACTTGATTTTTGCAAGGACCTGCTGCATTTACACCCAGAGAGCAATTAATGGTTTCAGTAGCTTCTAATGTCAGTACTCTGCAATACAAAACTGGAGCTATTACCCCCAAGGAATATGTTCTGAAAAGTACTGGCAACGAATTACAGCAAAAAGAAGGTCCTGGCAAGACTCTCAGATAAGGAGCTTCAGTTCTGACAACATTATCCTGACAAAGACTGGGAAGAGAACAGATTAGGAGACACAAGCAACATCATTCGGTTTTGGAAGGGGACTCTAGATTAAACAGTTGCCTGCCCTTAACTGCAAGAAAAAAGCAGAGATRAAGTTAATCTGACTGAGTTCTAGTTGACTAAAATCTAGGGTGGAGGTCCAGTCCTCCTGGGCCRTCAAAGAACATAGGTGAGTTCCTCTAGACTGTGCCTCTTCTTATCTACAAGTGAGTATTGCCTCCTATTTGCATTAGCTATCGGCCTTAAGGAGGAATCATTTGCCTGTGGAAGATTCCTTCCCCTTGTTTACAAATGGAGCTTAGATCAGTAGCTCAGTCTAAACACTTAACAGCCAAAGTCTGGCAAAATCAAGCAACTGTAAGATAAAAACCAGGAAGCAGGATAAAACAGTTCCTTGTTTTCCAGTTTCCTTATTTTTTGTCCCCTTTCCATGATCTCTTTTTTAATCAGAAGCAAATATTGTGATATTTGAATATTAAAAACCAAGGTAAGCCAAATTAATTCATTAGTATGTCATTGAATTTATATATATTTCTCTCAAATAGTTGTCGAAAAATGCAGTTGTAATTTTTATGTATTAGCATTAAAGACTCAATTTATTTGTAAGTTTTTAAATTTTAACTTCAGCTGAAATTTCATTATATGGTAAATACATTTACACATTGCACTATATTTGAAAACCGTAAAAATTTGCTGGAAAAGAGATGGGTTTAGGATCCTGAAGCTGATGAATTATATAAATCTACTTCATGTTCTCCCAAAACCATGACTAATAACTTGTTGTTTGTTTGATTCTGAGTGTCCCTATGTAAATTYGTTATTTCAAATGTTCTCTCTCACTGAAAGATTCTAAAAATAACCAGTATCCTGCACCTGCATCACTTTGCATCTTTAAAATATTTCTAAAATGAACTGTGTTCCTGATTAAAGAATATGACTTTCCAGTGATTCTCASGGACACTAAATCATATGCTACCAATTCCTCTCCTTATGTTTTTCTAGATGCTGAAGTGTCTGCACTTATGGAGATGCCTATAATTATCTTGGTACCACCTGCTTAACTGAATGGTAAGAAAAACAATTTGTGTTTTCTTTCATTGTGTGAAAAATGCAAGCTGAAAAAAAAGTTTTAAAAGTAGGAAATTGGAAATAGAATGCCTTTGAGGGTTTGTATTTGGTGTGATACAGAGCTAAAAGTAGAAGTGAAACAAAAGAGGGTTTTTGTTGCCTCAGGTAGTTCTTTTCTCCAAACATAAACTAAATCCTTCTCAAGGAAAAGATGAACTGCACTTTCTGTGCATGTGAGGGGAAAAGAAAAAGAAAAGAACCAGAGCAAAGAGGGACCATCAATGCTTCGTAAGTAAGCCCGGCAGTTTTTGTCACAGTGAAAATGTGAAGAAYATAGGTCTTTATTATGACATATAGAAAGGTCAGGCTAGGTAATCTAATAACCTTCAGGCCYCCAGCTCTGTAAGTGTAGGAAAACAATGCACTTCATTTATACAGTCAAATGTAGCTTTCCGTGCTGGAGACGCATACATATGAGCCAGACACCTTATACTTCTGTAGTTAATGCAGAGAAATGGGGGTCTTCTTGTCCTAATGTAGACTTCTAACACAAGTCAGATGATGTGTTCCCAACTCTGTGAACTACTAGCTCAATTTCAAATGAGATATAGATAAGAGTAAAATAATGCATAATTTTCTGAATCTTCTAGGGTAATGAACATAGGTGTGGCAATTTACTGCCTGCCTCTCAAATGAAGAACACTTTCAGGACTCTTAGCTTCTCTTTTAGTGTCCACAGACCTTTAGACTACTTCTATAAAAACTTCCACAAAGGAAATCACTAGGTCACTTTTTTTCCTGTAAAAGCTTGCTATGTTTTTCTTTTACAAAAGCTATTTTGTAGCTTTAAATGTTTGACAGACATTTAAATTTGTGRAATGTCTTTATGTGAATCAGATATTTGGTTAGGTGGGATTTCTGTATGCTTGCCATAAACAAAGATTAGCAGTAACTCAAAGGGTACTACATCTGTTACAAGTACAGCTCAAACCCAAACCATCTTGATAACATAGAAGTTGTACTGGCACTTCTCAGAGAGGTCAATGTCTTCCTATTCACTTAGTCTTATCAAATGTTCTTCATAAGATGTTCCCTAAGGGAAGAGGAAGGGCTGATTCACTACTATGTCCACTGAAGAAGGACTTGTGAAACTCTGTCAGCACATGATTTTCTACTCTGTAAATAGCAAGTAATTGTTTGACAAACTTCTGAAAACCATGGGATGAGTGTGTAAGGTATAGCTTCTGTTACAGATGCTAAGTCTTGGAGGAATGAAGAGGCTGCAGTTTCATGAAGAACTCAGCTGATCGGATGGCTTGGAGCTTCCAAAATAAGAAATTAAATTAGTTCTACTTGCTTTTCTTCCTACCTTTCCAGATTTTACTTCTTTCCACTTTTTTTTTTTTTTTTTTTTTTTTTCCCCCATGGAGATCTGTGTTTTTCATTATGCTATCTCACTGTATGAGGAAATGCAGCTCACTAACCCATGAAAACTGTCTTTCTGGTTTTTTTTTGGCTAGGTCAGTTTTCTGCAAGGATTGCAACTAAATCAGCTCACAGTGGTATCTCACGAGAGCCAGGAATGACTCCAGGGACACAGTGGAATTATGGAGCCTAGATTAAGGAAGGGAAGGATGATGRAGAAAGTGGGACATCCCTCTTTGGACAGTGTCTAAATCTGTAAAGATTCTTGTGAAGTTCAAATTCTTCTTGTGAATAGGTCTCAACAAGATAGTTCTCAAGATGATAGACCTCAACGAACTCCATGTTGTGATACTATAGCTGAAAGACCATGAGTGCTATAGAACAGCCTAAACAATATTAGCAAATATTTCTTTTATGTACTACATAATTAGCATCACCAGCATAATGGGAGAAATGACATGTAGAGTTTTGAAAGGTATGAGTGTAAAGTCCTATAAAGAAAATAATACTATGWTCTAAATTCTACAACAGTCTCATCAGCTGGTAAGAATCTTAAGACTTTGAAAAAGYTATACTTTGACATAGATTTGAATCAGTAGTAGTTTTCACTTTGGATTTACATTTCTGACTATTTTTTATGTATCCAGATGACTTTGCATATATTTTTTAAGAACAAAATTATGAGTTTAAATCAAATTTTTCTTGAAGTGTGAAGAAAGATATGATCCTTCTGAAAGGGGTGATGCTGTCATTTTTCTGTCAAAACATGCATTTATGATTATTCATGAATTCCCCACTTATTTTGTGCCAATGTAAATATCTTGATGATAATTAGAAGTCACATTTTTCCCCAACAAAAATTTTGTAATTTGATATGATTATAATAATAAATCCATAATTGTTTTAGCTCAAATCAAAGGTATATAAACCATTATTTAGATCTTATATAAACATGTGAATAGGCTGGTAAATGTTGCAGGCATTAGAAATGAACCTTGAATTCCATTCCACAGTTGTTGTCAGCTAGGTTGAGGAGTTGAGGAAGGTTTAACTTAGAAAGACAAGCCCGTGCTCCAAAAAGAGCTTTATTCATTTTTTTTTTTTTTTTTTTTTGGTACAGACTGCCATTGTAAAAATCTCAGATTTGATATAACTTTCTGATTGTACCTACACACAAGAAAAACAACTAATTTAAGACTCTCTAAGGACCTCAGCCTGAGTACATTTTAATGTCAATACTTGTTTTTTATTCTATTTCCTATTCTTCATTTGAGAATATAAAAAAACCCAAACTGTTTGCAGGGTCATCTTTTACTTGGGTCAGCCCCCAGCAGGGTTAAAAATATAGTGCCAAAGATAATTATATCAGAATCTCAAGATCTGGAAATGAGCAGCTGTCATGGAAGCTCCTTCATCTAGCTATGATACTAGAGCTCCCAGTATCACCTGACTGTAAACTCAGTGGGAATTGCTGTTTTATTTCACTGCAGAATTCTTCACTGAAGGGATCAGAAAGGGCTTTCCTCACACGAAGAACTAGAATCAGAAAAATCCCAAACCCTACTGAACCTTACTGTTTTTTTTATTTTGATTCTGTTGAACAATTGCTAACTGTGTGTTACAGTATTTACATCTAGTAAAACTAATGGGAGATTCGTTGTATTTGTTGGACTTTGYTGAAAAATTCTGACTTGCATAACCTACAAATAGCTGGAGGAAGTATTATTTTTCTGGTATCAGACTGAAATACAATTGAAAACCATTGCAAAATTGTCAAAATATTTCCATACATAAAGTACTTTTAAATAACATTTTGTTGAAAGGTAATTCAAAGATAATTATAATAGAAAAAATTGAGATTGAGATATTTCAAACTTAATTAAATTAAACCATTCTGATAGACCTATACTGACTTTTACAATCTTTTTTTTATCCTTATTTGGCAGGAACATTTTTGTTCTGGAAGTCTACAGTATTTGCATTATGAGAAAATCATCCTTGCTCTACTAGCAAGAGATTTGCCAATGATGTGTATGCTATATTAACACCTGTATAAGCCTTATGTACATTCTTTTAACAAATAAAATTACATTCCTCTAAAAGTTTGTGTTCATTTAGTATTTTACAGGTACTCTTCATCTATTATTAATCCTGTAAGACTGGACTTGACCCTTGCGACTTAAGCGGTATAAAAAGCAATGCATAACTATGTTTCCCCAGGACAGAAAGAAGGTAAAACTTACTGTTTACATGGTGTTTGTGTGGATTTGGTGGAGACAGGTGGTTTTCCCCATACTCCTTAAATAGGATAGTTTTTGGTTTGTTTTGAAATACCAGCCTTTATACTTCTTTTTTACCTGTATTGGTAGGTGGTGTTTCACCATTTCCATGCCCTGTGTTTCACCATTTTCATGCCTTATTGCACCCCTTCCCCCTTAGTGGGACTGGTTGTGACTCTTCTGTGTCTAAGGACACTCTTCATCCAGCCATTATGGTGTAGACTGTATTGTGATTCTTTAGGACATAAATTATAGTGTTTAAAAAATCAGAAATTCAGACAAAAGCTTACAGGCTTTTCCTTTCTGAAAGAGTCAGAAAAGCACTTGATGTTCTGGGCTTTTTTGTTTGKTTGGTTGGTTTGGTTTGTTTGCATGGCAGGCTTTTTGGGGGTAGGGTGGGTTTTTGTTTGGTTTGGGGTTTATTTCATGATTGTGTTAAGAATCAACATTAAACCACTTAGATTTTATTTAATTAYGGATAATGTAAGCGGATAGCTCAAAGAGCTTTCTATGTCAAAAAAATTCAGATAATTGACTATAAATATATAAACTATCTTAGGTAAAGTATTTAATGACAATGTTTTGAAAACAAGAAAAATATGGGAATGATGGTATCATTTGGTCTTGTGATGTTGTATAATTTGCTTCCAGTAACTGCTTATGATCTACCTGTTAATTATAACTGCATTTTACCATATGCTATGCAAATGTATAATAAATATTCACAGGAATGTGGTTTCAGAGTTATTGATGTAAACACATACAGGTAATGACATAGCAATTTTAAATCCTAGTATACTCATTTGGTCCTATTTCCATTTGATGACAATGCCAGTATCGTTGTTCAAGGTGTGGAATTACTTACTGTACACAACATGATTGTAGCTACATTATTGTGTATATCAGGACATACATACCAAAGTTCATGTGTATTTGCAAGTGCCACTGTATAGAATACCTGCAATTTTTATTCATATATAGTAAGACTAAATTTTAACCATGTTTTATATCAGAATGTTGAGTTTAAATATTTTTGTCATGAAATAAAAAATTTTGTATGTCAATTCTTTGGTGCTTTCTCAGTTTTAACTGAACCAATCTGGAACTGAATGAATCTGAATCTCTAAAAAGGAGGATGTTTTATGATGCAATATATTTTTGAGTGTATTTCTTGATTAAAAACAGCTTGTGTATAGTCTGTACATTATTAAACATGTTTTCCCACGAAGGAAAGGGAGAAAATGTATTTTAAAACATTTTTCAAAGTGTTTATTTTCCAGATTATTGAACCATGTGTTGATTTTTCTTTTGRATTACTAACGTAATTTTTAGTTGCATGAGATTTTATATCTCCATATAAATTACTGATGCTCAAGTGGTGTAAACAGCAGATGGGGGAAACAATTAAGAGACAAAACAAAAGAAATGACTCGCTGGAGTAGAAAAAAAGTTTGTTGTCATAAACCACACATGCATACAGACACACACACACACACATACACAGATGTTTTAAAGAAACACATTTGCTTGCTTCCTATCATCATCACTCAAGGATTCAAGTGAATTAGAGCCAGTATGGATTAGAAGTACAGATTCCTGAAACAGTCTAAATTCATAAATAATAAGTAAGTGTTCCTCTTGATTCTCTAAGAATAAAATATAGATGCAGCTCTCATGATTTGTACAGATAGTAAATCTCTGTGTATAAAAAAGAGTTTTGAAAATAAATGAACAAATACCGTCAGAAGTTGAAACAAGGTAGTGCAAAAATAACTAGTGGCCAGGAAAATAACAATTTGAGAAATATGTTAAGAAATCAGGTTTATAGAATTTTTAACYGATGCTTTAGACAGCATATTAACTACTAGAATATCAGATGTATTTATTCTCTCCTTTTGTGGAAAAGAACAAAATAAATCTCTGTGCTAAGAAAAAGAGACTATGACAAAAGGAATGGGACACAGAGAAAAATTACTGTTAATTTTAGTGTGACTTAATAGTCATACTCTTAGCTCACCCTTTGAGCTGTATTTTATTTTTCATATTCTTCATATTCATAATTCACTAGTATAGGTAATGCACCTGAGGATGAATAACCTAAGATTCCTATATTTAACACTGATGTATCACTTCATTTTACTACATTCTTCAGTGGAATTTGGCTCAGCTATTTCCTGACTATATCTCTGCACAGAGAGTCAGCTCTTCCCTCTTCTTTGAATACTTGAGTAGTATTACTGGCTGTTTTCCTCTCCAGAAAATAGAGAAAAAACACTGGCAGGTGTACTTGGATATTATTATTCAAATTATCAGCAAAATATTAATTTCCTTGTTTTCCAGACAATCAAACTGACTTTACCAGCTTTAAAGGTGTGAAAMAAAGGCAGATTTATACATGGAAGGAAACCATCTTCTACGTTGTCTCTGGGCTTTTAGAGTAATATTTCCAATTTTATCTCACTGGTCAGGGACAAATTTAGGGTGATRCAGCTGCAAGGACAGGACCACATCACTCAGTCACATAACATCTTTTTTTTAAGCAGGATGGGTATAGGGGCTGGAGAGYGGTTTCTATTCTAAGGTTTCTGTTCTATTGCATACTCCTTGCAGAGCACACACACATGCTCTCCCACTGTCTAAGTCCCCAGCCCCTGGAAGTAGTTCAGATGGGCACCACAGGACCAAGRGAAACAGGGTGACTTTTGAACACTTGCCGTGCCAGGTCCCAGCTGATGCCCAGCTCTGATGCGCAGCAGCTCCACTGCTGGTTCCACCTGCAGCACAGCCTTGGTCCTCTCTGYGAGGACACTCCCCACGAGGGGCTGTTGTATTCACTATTTATTGCCTCCTGAGACAGTGATCATAAGCAACCCAAGGCTTCATTGGTCACATCACTCCAGGCTAATCTTTTTGACCYTTTTTTCCTGTTTCTAAAGCTAATAAGCAGTTGTTAGTTGCATTGCTACTATCTTCTGGTCTCCAAATGTGTTACAAGTATGAAAAACTGCTAAGAGTTCGTCTGTACTTCTTTGCTTCTTCCCTGCACATACCTCAAGCACTTTTGGGTAACCCCAATTATCTATGCTTTGTTTGTTTTCCCAGCAGATGCCAGAATAATCTAATGGRTTAGAGCTGAGCAGACATGTGTCTAACACACATGTCATGGTGTCATTTGTCTAAGAGATGCTTTCAGGTAGGCTTTACACCACAATATCACTATGTAATTTCTAATTAAGAAAAAGGATATCTTACTTTCTCTGATCATCTATATTTAAATTCCTTTGTTTCTTGGGCTTTTTGATAATCTACTGAGAAAATGAAGACACAAACACAGCAGCTGGAAACTATGTTTATTGTTTCCTTTTCTGGCCTCCGATTTATATATTATTTTACCTGTAAGAGAGGTTTTCAGGATTATTTAAAACTATACACGTAATAAATGTATCTGCTCTCTTAACTACATGCTGTCACACACTTTCACATGCTTCAATAACACAGTTGTAGTAGCAGATGTCATTAGCAAAAAGGGTTTTTTTAAATGTTGCAAAAGTCTTTGGAGGAAACCTTTATATGGAAACACAAGTAGAATATACGTATTTAGCTACACCTTGTTAGTGTAATTACTGGTATCTAGATTTGTTAGTRGTACATCTTAACATCTGATCCTGACACTGCAAAATGTAAGAGATTCCTTAAAACACAACATTTTTTTTAAAGATACAGATATTTAGACAGATAATGAACAAGAAATTAATAGAACAAAATAGATATTACTGTATATTTACAAGTCAAAATAAATTTAGAGTAATGGGCATATGCAAACAGCAACATGTGTACTCATGTGTCTGTGTACAGTAAGAGACTGCAATATAATGAAATAACACCTGAGGTAGTTATAAATGGACTAACTTGGATCCCATTTCTTTAGTTTAGTGAAGGCAGGATGGACATCAGCACAGGCCATTTTGCTCATTTTGTTGAAGAATTGCATGCTGCTGAGGCTAGGTTCTGAACAGAAACAAAATTCAGTGAATGGCCCAGTGTTTACCCATCTGTGATACTAGTAACTAAATGAAGGAATAAAAAATAGATTAAAAATTCAAAATACAAGCTTCTTCCAATCCTTAATTCAACTACATTCCAGACATGTAGGTCTATATGATATATGGTGGGCAGATGTGTACAAGTTTGGGTCATGCACAGAGCCATGTATATGACTTTCACTCCAGTTACGTTACTTTGGGGCTAAGTCACAACTAATACAATTATGCTTTCMATAAGGTTTATTAGACATATTCTGACAAGGTGCCACTTACATATACTTACATGAATTTTGGTTGYCCTGAAGCACAAGTAGATGCAGTTTGTGGTTGCCCACGACATGGCTTAAACATACCATTTTTTTGTCACATCTTAATGTATTGTTATAAAATATTCAGTAGCCCCATACGTTATGTCTATAAAATTTGGGTTTGTATGTCCTTAAGAGCTGCTAAGAAACAGATTATATCATACCTTGCTATGTATTTTCTTTATACGGCCCTTTTACTCTAGGACCATCACGCTGCCCCAAGAAAGGTGGTCTACATATCTCATGGCACTATTCTGCCTGTAGTGTTGAGCTCCTGACTGCCACATAACCTTTTTTCAAGGTACCAATGGATGAATGTTGGTGACCAGGACTGAAGAGACCCCTAACCTTGCCTATCCACTGTGTCTGCCCATGGTTGGAACCACACTACAGTGGAGCATCCAGTTTCTCTTCTCTTTGCCTGGAGGACATTTGCAGTCTCCATCTAATCAAATGCTATGTGCACACATTTTGAACTGTAGGCCCAGTTCAGCTCATTGACCTAATTTCAAATACATTAAGACATCACAGTGATGACCAAGGAAGTTGTTAGCTGCCCTGGTTTGTAAACTGCCTGCTATTCAAATATGTAAATATGGATTGCAGAAAATGAAATAAAGCTTTTAACTATTTTTCATTTTAATTCAGCCAGTGCAAGCCAACATGCATAAAAAGACTTAATTGGCTTTGTGGGATAAAACTTTTTAAAAATTGTGAAATTTCAGACTGAAACGCTATCTCTAGGATTCAGCTTTTAATAGAGGAGACAGCTGTGATTTATGTACAAATGTTCTGGTAATTGGAATATTAACAGATATATTACAAAAGCAAGAAATGACAATTTAATGGGCTTTTTACTACTCTTTTGCTATATTTTAATGCAAAACTATGTGAAAACAGAATAAAATTAAATACGTTTCTAAAATACTTTCAAAAAAATTAAGCTCACATTTAAAATATAAATTTAGCAGACATTTAGGGAAAAATCCAATCAATACCGTAACAATCTAGAAACTAGTTACCTGTCTTTTATAGCAAAAYAAAGAATTTTTGCCAGTATCCAAAGTGTACCTTAAAATGCATATCCTGAGCAGAATTCCCCATTATGCTAAACTAAATGGAGACCGTGGGATTCATCTGACCAGATTAAGATATCTACAGTACAGACTCTTACATTTGGGCTTGTCATCCAGGTAACTTAAACCAGGTTTTCTACAGATAATTCTGAATTGCATGAATGTTAATTCTGAATGTTAGCTTGAGACATYTGTAGCGCTGTTAGTCTGTGCATTCATTAAAGCAGTGATGCTGAAAATGAGTTAATGTAATTAAAGAGTATATTTTAGTGCACACCTTCACATAGTGTTCTTTGGACATTGTAATACTCAAGTGCTGGATAGTGTTACTTAGATATCAAGGTTTTTTTGTAGGCATTTTATTGTTATATTGATTTTGTCTCTATTACTATTTTTTCTGTTTATAAGACAGCCTTCATTGCAGAAGGTCTTACTTCGGAAAACAAACAAACCTAAGAGTTGCCCATTTTACAGAATTCTCCCTTTGAACTGATATAAATGAGCAAAATTTAGGAAAGTTAAATAAAAACATATTAGGACAGTAACATTTGTAACAACAGCAAAATCTTTTCAGATCATGTCTCTGCTCTTCCTCATACTTAAGAGGAAAAGTAAATCATTAAGAACAACATAAGTATATCAAGATATTTTAGAAATTTTAGAAATACAATTACTTACAAGGAAATGTAATTTTATAATGCAGTACCTGTATGTCTTAGTAAATATGAAATATACCTTACATTAAAAAAAAATAAATGTTGAAATTGTTTCCATAGTTTGCACTGTAATAGGTCAACGATCACTGTTATATTTATTTTTCATTTAAGAAATTAAATGTTTAACATAATTAAACTATAATTATATATGTTATATGTTAATTATAGTTACATATGCCATATGTTATTTATATATTACATAAGGGGGGGGAGTTTGCTAGGGGCTGCACTCGTTTTTCTTGGGTTTGTTTTTCTCTGGGTTTTTTTGTTTGTTTTTTTATTTTTTTTTCCTTATTAAACTGTCTTTATCTCAACCCATGAGTTTTCACAGTTTTACCCTTATGAGTCTTTYCCCCATCCCACTGGGTTGGGGGTGAGTAAACAGCTATGCGGTGCTTAGCTGCTGGCCGGGATTAAACCACAATACCAGCATATCCTTAAGGCACTTTAGTTTAAAAACATTATGAGAAAGAAAYGACTAAGTAAATTTTGGACAGTAAAAAAGTAAAACTTTTTTTCCTCGGGGAAAACTTAAAGTAATCAGCACATGAATTGTGCCATTACCATCTGTGTTAGCTTATGGTTTCCACAGGACACGTTGTTTGASGGATTACATGTCTCAAGTTGCTGAACGTTTTTTACAATATTTCGCCTCCAGATTACTGACTCAAATGCAGCCCAAAATGGTACTGAACAGAAACTGTCACCATATCACAGCTCTTCAATATCATATGTAAAACAAGGTAAGACTAATCACCACCATCTCTATCACTGATCACATTCTCTTTACATTTCATAGAATCATARAAYCATAGAATSKTTTGGGTTGGAARGGACCTTTAAAGGTCATCTAGTCCAACCCCCCTGCCATGGGCAGGGACATCTTCAACTAGAACAGGTTGCTCAGAGCCCCATCCAACCTGACCTTGAATGTTTCTAGGGATGGGGCATCTACCATCTCTCTGGGCAACCTGTTCCAGTGTTTCATCACCCTGATTCTAAGAAATTTCTTCCTTATATCTAGTCTAAATCTGCCCTCTTTTCGCTTAAAACCATTACCCCTTGTATTATCGCAACAGGTCCTGCTAAAAAGTCTGCCACCATCTTTCTTATAAGCCCCCTTTAAGTACTGACAGGCCGCAATAAGGTCTCCCCAAAGCCTTCTCTTCTCCAGGCTGAATAACCCCAATTCTCTCAGCCTTTCCTCATAGGAGAGACATTCCATCCCCCTGATCATTTTCATGGCCCTCCTCTGGACCCACTCCAACAGGTCCATGTCTTCCTTGTCCTGAGGGTTCCAGAGCTGGACACAGTTCTCCAGGTGGGGTCTCAYSAGRGCAGAGTAGAGGTGCATAATCACTCCCTCGACCTGTTGGCCACGCTTCTTTTGATGCAGCCCAGGATACGCTTGGCCTTCTGGGCTGCGAGCGCACAYTGCCGGCTCATGTCCAGCTTTGCATCCACCAGTACCCCCAAGTCCTTCTCAGTAGSGCTGCTCTCAATCCCTTCATCCCCCAGACTGTATTGGTACTGGGGGTTGCCCCAACCCAGGTGCAGGACCTTGCAMTTGGCCTTGTTGAACCTCATGAGRTTCACACAGACACACTTCTCAAGCTTGTCCACGTCCCTCTGGATGGTATCCCATCCCTCAGGCATGTTGAGTGCACCACTCAGCTTGRTGTCATCTACAAACTACCTGAGGGTGYACTTGATCCCACTGTCTATGTCATTGATGAAGATATTAAACAGTACCGGTCCCAATACCAGTCCCCCCTGTGGGACACTACTTGTCACTGATCTCCATCTGGACATTGAACCGTTGACCACTAGCCTCTGGATGCGACCATCCAACCAATTCTTCACCCACTGCACAGTCCACCCATCAAATCCACACCTCCCCTGTTTAGAGAGAAGGGTGTTGTGGGGGATCATGCCAAAGGCCTTAYAGAGGTCCAGATAGATGACATTCGTAGCTCTTCCCTTGTCCACTGATGTAGTCACTCCATCATAGAAGGCCACTAGGTTGGTCAAGCAGGACTTGCCCTTGGTGAAGCCATGCTGGCTGTCTCGAATCACCTCCCTRTCCTCCATGTGCCTTAGCATAGCTTCCTGGAGGATCTGTTCCATGATCTTCCCAGGCACAGAGGTGAGACTGATTGGCCTGTAGTTCCCTGGGTCTTCCTTTTTTCCCTTTTTAAAAATTGGGGTTATGTTTCCCCTTTTCCAGTCAGTGGGACTTCACCGGAATGCCAYGACTTCTTAAATATGATTGACAATGGCTTAGCACCCGCGGATGGATCTCATATGGTCCCATGGTCTTGTKCATCTCCATCATACACATCATGAACTGAAAAAATGTTCACCTTGCCTTTCTTATTGAAATATCTGGGATTTTTCATTCTGATTTTTAGATGGAAGGACAACAGCCTATTTCAGCTTAGAGATTAGAACGGTTTTGCTTTAATTATGGGGGAAAAAMCACTGAAAGATGAATAAGAAAATGTCATGGAGTCTGAAATAATTTGGTTCAGTACAACATGGATGTTTATGGTTAGAAGTACTTTTTGATTCCTCAGCCCTTCTCAGGAAATGTCAACCTTGCAGAATCATTTTTTTGTTTTATRCATAAAATAAATTCAATTTTAATTTTCTATTGGAATATTAACTTTCTGTACCTGGTAGCACATTTGTAGACTATTATACTTCTCCATTTGCCTGTATAACACCTTTTTGCACATACTAAAAAGCAGACATCCTTTACATAGTGTGTAAGTACCATAAGGTCTTCACTGTAGACAGGATGGATACAACTACATTGTTAAATGCACAGTTAGACAATGCAATCCCTTCATTCAACTATGTTGCTTCAAGACTGTCCACATTTATACATATGTTAGGTTGTCAAAGACATTCTTTGCAAGGTAAGACATAAAACCCCCAACATGTGTACTAAATATCTGTTTTCAGGCAAATGAACTGAGCTCCAAATATCTGAATTTCCATATAGTTAGTGGAGATTCACTCTATAGAGTTGAATGAAACTATTCAACTCTATAGAGTTGAATGAAACTATAGCGATTTGAGCCAGCACAGGTGCTGTCCACAGGTCGTCTGTTGGGATAGGCTCAGGCGAGAGAGACTTCTGCAGTGTAGCCGTGGCATATGCTATAGATGATAGTACCCAACTGTAATGGGGCTTTTGTGAGTGAGAATTGTATGAGTTGTAATTGTTACAATATGTATTGTTAACAATATGTAACAATATGTTAACAATATTGTTAACAATATGTATTAAGTACTGTTTTCTTATTATCTCTCTATTAATTTTAATTAATAAAATATATTCTTTTAATTAAGCAAGGGCTCATTAATTCCTTAACATAGGTTTACCATTCTACACCTACACTAACTGATCAACTGCCACAAAATGTTGTGATAAAATTAAAAGTGCAATCAATGTATGGGCAGAAGGCAGTAAAGGATTTGAGAGTTGCGAATCAACCCTTATGTTCCAGTGCCACGGCTGCTTCTGTGACAAATTGTTGGAGTGTAAGGCTGCCCCTGCAGTAGGGTTCCCCTCACTTTGTGGTCCCTAAAGGTTAAAAGTTTCGTAGTTTTTAACTATGTGGAGATCTTGACACACAGATTATCAAAAAAACACTCAGATAATTAGCTTATCAGATGTATCCCTAATATTAATTTAGGACACTGAGGATTTTTTTTTTTTCAGAACATAAGCATCTAGCATGATTTGGGATGCCACAAGGTATCTGAAGCATCTTGTGGGCCTGGCAGGTATGACACAGGACTTCAGGGAGACTTGCACAGCTACAGAGTAGCAGCTGAAGGCCTAGTAGAATATCACAAATTCATAGAAATGTTGATTGGTAGGGACCTCTGGAGGTCATAAAATCCAACATTACCCTCAAAGCACAGCTATTGCCAAAACTGGATGAGAGCAGACACAGCTTCTCTGGGTATCCTACATTAGTAATATTTTTTTTTCCCCTCATGTCCRGTTTGAACCTCTCAAGACATAGTTTGTCATTGTTATCTCTTATATTGTGTCTGGCTGGAAGATAGATAGTTCTTTCTTATGCAGGAAGGAGACAACAGTCACTGACACTCATTGCTCAGTCTTCATAGCACCAACTCCATTTACTGGGCCTTGAACTTATTTTCCAAGTGAGCAGCTACAGGTGCTAGAGCCTTTCTCCTACTGCCAGCAGCTTTCAGCTTCTCTTCTGCAGGGAGCTTTTGTCTTCTTACTGTCCTTGGATAGCCTTGTCCATGCTGGCATCACCTACGGGCAGTGGATGGTAGATCTTCCCTCTGCAAGCACTCTGTGAAGATCCTTCCAAACTCTTACTTACCATTCYTCATGAAGTGAAGCCCACGCATATCCTTCTACACTTCACCTCATCTAACTGCAGTGACACTGTCAGATCACACYTCTCACAGGTAAGGCCACATTGATTGCCTAGCCTCTTGTTGCCCATCCTGATCATAAGCACTCACTAGGTGCCAGGTAAATAAGAAGCCACATATGAGTTTGCACCTGCCCTCTGTGAGTTTCCCTGCTAGGCATGGGTCCCCTGACCTCCTACCGGTTTTCCAGCTGCAGTTCACTTGCCTTGCTAGATATTTCAGGGTATCTCKAGTCATAGTAGCTGTGCGACTAGCAAATAAACGGAACAACAGATCTTCCTACACAGGCTGTAATGGATGCTGACTTACATAGCTCTCATATATATATATGCATAAGATAGGTGTGTAGCCTCAGATCTCTRTGATCTGAATCCTATTTTAAATGCAGCCATCACACATACAAAAAAGAGGTTGCCTGTTTTGACATAGAACTCCACCTGATTAAAAAAAAAAGTAGATTTTTACTTCAGAAGTTTTTTCAATTAAAAATGCAATTTGTTAATTTATATGCCAAATTTGGTTTTGTTTTGTCATTTTGTTCTTTCAAGTTTTCTATTTCCTTAGAAAAAATATACTTTTTCTGGAAAACAACCCTGTATATTTCTGTGGTTTTAATTCTCCAGATTAAAACTCCTCACAGAAGAAGCAAAATAATGGGGGAGGAGGGAAGTTTCTTTCTATTAGACACCTTTGTGAGCACAATTGGAGACTGAAAATCAAGCTCTGTTCTTTCAGCTGAATGCACCATTACAAGCAGTTAAGATTTAAGAGGGACACTTTTTCTTTCAGGAAAAGCAGTGCCTCTGTTGTCCTCAGATTATGTTTTCAGTAATACCTGGCCATGCTTGCTGTCATCTGATTTCTACCTCTGCCTTCCTAGAACTGAAGACAGAGTTTTGGCTTTTGGCAGTTTGTAGTATCTGGCTTCTTGTTTCTAAACTATGTTGTCTTCAAAAGGCTGAAAAGAAGAAATAACGATAGTCAAAGCAGTAATACTTAAGTTAATAATCAATGTGCCATTATCAGTGATAATGAAGATAAATATTGCTTTTGCTGATGAAGGAGATGTTAAATTTACTCAAAACATCAAAGAAGTAAACGTGTGGAGGGGGACAGTTATAGATCATATCCAGTCTGTTCACATCCATGAGTATTTTAAAGTTACTTGTTTGAATTTTTACCTTGAAAAGTGATTACATTAAAAGAAAAACAATATAAAATTAGTTTGCTTCATCTAAAAGGAACTATATGTCCTGTACTAGCAAGAAAAGAAAAAAAAAGGTTTGCCACTGAATGAAGACTGGWTGTATAGCTCTAATCTAGGTCTATAGGCTTATTTCTTGTGTTCCTCTCACTTCCAGTCTTCATGAAATGTTTTATTTTCCTTTGTTTCTAYCTTGTTACATTTGTAAGCTTTTTTCTTTTTTAATCAAAACTTAATAATCTATTTGTGACGTTCAGATTATGTCATGCTAGCATGCTTTCAAGAGCACTTTTTTGTTTGTTTGTTTGTTTTCAAAAATGGCTCATTTACTCCTAAAAGCATTTTGTGATAATACTAAGAAAATAACAAGTTTGGTTCATAGCTTTTAATTTGTCTGATTTTCATTTTAAGTGTACTCTCAACTCGGAACAAACCATGAACTATTAGTTTCAGAGACTGTCTCTAACTTTGACCTGGTATGTTATCACACAATTAAATTTGCAGGATTTAATATTGGTTTTCTATATGCCTGGAACGAAACACCTCTGTATTCCATAAGTATAAAAATTTCTGGAATCACAGGTAGGAATCTCTTTATATATAAATATAGGTAATAACCGTAAAAAGTTAAAAAGTTCTGAAAAGAGCATTGACCTTATTCTCTAAATCTTCTAACACTATACATTTGCAATCCCCTTGTCTCTATTCTGTCATCTGTTTCATAGAATCATCAACGAGAGGACACCTTTAAATGGTTTTAAAGGGACATGGTTTAGTGGGCATGGGTACTGGGTTGATGGTTGGACACAATGATCTTAGAGGTCTTTTCCAACCTTAATGATTCTATGATTCTATGATTCTATGATTCTAAATGAAAAAAAAAAAAATAAAATAGAAGATCCAGTTACAGACTCGCACTTTGACTATTTGCTAGAGCAGCAGTACAGACTAATACTCTCCTCTCAAGGCAGTGACATGAGACAAGAGGGGTCTAAAAATTCGTTGATTTTATTGTGTTTAAAAGCACAATCTAATCCACATTCAGCACCTAAAGCCTTATGTCCTATATTTTGCAGTCAGGTTCTCCAAACAACCAAGGATGAATTACATTCCAAAAATTAGATTTTTAGAAGACACCAAGCTAAAACTTCTAATATGACTTTCGGATAAAGATACCACACTTCTTCAAAGATCTTCAGTGTCTTTTTTCTCTTGACATTTCCCTTGAATCATGCACCAAAATCAGATAACACTTTGGGCAGATCTTTTTCTCCTGAAAATAAGGATATTTGTGGTTAGTAATGAAAGCACTATGCTGAGGCCTGGGCTTAAAGTTAAGAATAGCAAGAATCTGAGACTCATTTCCCAAATTCCATAAGAATTTTACAAATGCAATTATAACCCACAAGATAGCTTTGGTTATTTCTGTGTATGTATGTGATAACATTTTGTATCATTGAACAATACCTTCATCTTGCCCATCTTTTCTGGATAGAAGCAGATACTAAGGCTTTCCAAGAGCAAGGGAAAGCATTGCAACGACTATTCTGAATTTTGAAGTTGCTAGTTTGATGCCTCAGGGGCTTCACGTTGAGCTAGGTCTCATTAGTTGTAAGTCTGTGCCAGCACTCCAGCAGCTTTGTGAATGCTAGCTAACAACAGCAGCAAAGTCTGCCAGGTGAACTGACAAGTCAAGCTATATTTCTGTGAGTAGTACTGGTTCCTGACTGATGGACTTAAGCATTCTACAGATCYCTACTGATCTAAATAAAAAACTATGTAAATTTACAAGCGTGGTCCAAATTAATCTGAAACATGGGGCATGGTTTTTTTCAGTTTATGTTCCATCTTTGGTTTATTACAGTGATTTATTGAAAAACAAAACAAAATAAATCCCCCTATGTTGTATCTGTACTGTCCTATTTGCACTGTTCTAGATGATCTGTATGATGCTTCTTTCCAGCTTCAAGGGAGAAAGAAGGGTATCGGGTATTCCTGTATTCTGAAGAAGAATYGGTGCTATCTCTAATTATATTCATAGTGAAATAAGTCAATAGTTGAGAAATTGCTTATTAAAAACATTGAGCTATAAAGTATGGTGTCTTAACACAGTTAATTGATCTTTGTTTTTTTCTAGACAGCTGCAGGAAGTATTAAGTCTTTGCAGGAAACATTAAGTCTTTGTATATGCCTTTGTCTAATTAAAAGACATTCTAGTTAGTTTATTGATATGGAAGTGGACACACCCTCCAGTACTGATGAATTACTGATGATGTGTTGTTATTCCCCTTGACACAATGAGTGAAGATTTATGTAGACATGTGACTATCTCTTGCCATTCTTTTACCGTGACAAGGTAAAAAATGTCTATACTGGGTTCAGTTCTCATGCTTGATGGATTGGGCTTCTTCAACGGAAGCTATATCTGGCTTTGACCTTCTCAAGGTAAAAGAGTCAGACATTTTGCCCTTGAGAATGATTTTCAGTATAACAGAACCTTCCTTCACTAACTAGCAACAGAAGTAAAGCTTTGGCAGAAAGCACTCAAATCATATATTAGTTGATGAAAAAGCGAGAAAGAGAAATAAAAACTACTACAATGAGCAGACAATAAATAAGGATTCAGGTGTCAGGGTTGAGTTTTAAGAATAGAGCAATGATACTAAATGAAAATAGTTTTCAAAATTATGTATAATATGAGAAATAAGAACAGAATAAAAATACATTCTGAAATCAACACCAAAGAAATGCACCGAATAAAGCCAAATGTAGAGGCAGTAGAAAAGAGGGCTTCTTCTACAAAAATAGTGAAAATATGCATTTGAAAAATGAAGGTTGAAAAATAAATGCAAATTCCAGGTCAGACACATTTACTTACAAATAACTGAAAAGGTGTCTCATTTGTTCACATTTCAAAGCAATTTACAAATAATCTTACAGAAAGAAGCATCAAGAGGGCCTAAGGAACTACAGATTAGATAATTTTGGTGTTACACTAATTACTCTTTTCTATATAAGTGGATGGATGACAAAGAGGAAGGACAGGACACCTTATTAAATATTTACCTTTTGTACCATCTCTGTTACAGACGGTTTTGGATGCAGTCTCTGTGGTTCATATCTAATCTGTAAAGAAGCAGACCATATGGGTAAACCATTGGTTTCTTTTTCTTTTCTTTCTTGACATTCAGTTGAGTCCCTGATGAAAAACTAAGGAAGAAAAATGAATATTCAAAGAGAAAGAAGTTTACTAAACCAGCTGACAAATAAAAACCAAAATACAATTAACAACAGCAATGATTGGAAAAGCCTCCTGAGAAATGACCTATGTTCGTCCTTACAGATAAGTGATAGTACTATCAAAGTGCCTTACTAAAATAAATGAATTAGAAAAGGTGTGAATTTATTCCACGTAAGATTGCTAATAACAATGAAAATGAGCAATACTGTTATCCGTGATAACACTAATCAAAAAGATTAGGAAAATGCCAGAGTTATTTTGTTTGTTTTGATAGAAAATTTGATTCTAAGAAGACCATGGTTGTTATTTGCTTGTTATCTTTTTTAAAAGGGAGCAAAAAATCGACTGAAACTGATAGTGTCAGAATGGATGACTGGAATGCAGTAATCCCATAGAGGTGCCTTCTTGTATCAGGCCTTCCTAGTTGGTGTCAGCCAGTTCTACTGTTGTGTTATGAACAGAAATGAGACCTCTATATTGGAGTTCAGCATGTTTTGTAATTACCCAGTAGTGCTATTTTAATCTTCCCATTGTTAATTGTGCAGTTAAGTATCCGTTGAGATAGCATTGTCTCTGTATAATTCTAGGCTTCTTTCCTCCAACACACTGCCTACTGCTTACTCTGACAATATCAACTCTTATTTCTTAAGTTTAACAATAATTTGGTTTTCTCTGTATTAGCAAGATCATTGTCACATTTCTTAATGCCTAAAATAATTAATTATTTTAATTCTATCCCTGCTCAGCATTTAAATGTTGCTTATTTTAAGCCTGATTTACAGTTAAGTTCTATGCCATTCTGGTTATTTATTTATTTATTTATTTATTCATTTTAAGATACTTTTAATGCAAATAGTCACATCAGCACAATAATTGTGGTAGAAGGAAAAATTGCCTTATAATGATGCTACATATTTTTTTCTATTTGGTAATAGGCTGTACCCTCTTCCTTTAAATTGACAGACTTCTGCAATTGCAATGAAATCATTACAATGGTGCAACTTACGTGTACAAAGCAAGCCACTTAATTCATGATAATTTAAAGCTAAAAATGCTTATATTAGGTAATAGGTAGCTGAACTTTGGGATTTTTGCAAAAGGAAAAAGAAAAGAAAAACAGTTTTTAAAAATATAACTTCTTTTCCATCTTCATTTCAAAATATGGTGGTTTTTTTCCTGGTTTTAGTTAGAACTGATCCTATAGTTCTTTATGATATTTTTATATTTTTAATCAAAAGTGTGTAAAATGCAGAAATGGAAATTCAATCAAAAATGGATCTGTGCAATGAGAAGTAAAATGCTGGAGAAGAATTCAAATAAGTGGRTTTTTTTCCTCTCACTATTGAATCGCCTCTGTTTGGAGATGTTGGATATTGTATTTTGGCTTTCTCAARGTATCATTCTTCTACATGTGAGAAACTCCCAGACACATGATATCTTCCACAATTTCTAAACTTACAGGACTCCAGAGATGATACATAATAATATTCTGTGCAGAGAAAATACTATGATACTTCATCAGATAATTGGTTAAATTGGAACTCTGGTCCAAAGGGTAAATGGTACAATACAACCAGAACTGTAATTCTGGTGAAGTAGCATAGAGTGCAGACAAATGCAAGTCAGCATTGGACTGAACTGAAACTGTTTAATTCCGTTCTAACTGCAATTTTAACTGTTCTTTAAGACAGGACACATTTTAGATTTTCTTCAGTCATAAATTGTGTGTCAGAATCTAATTATTTAATTACATTCCCACTTTTCTTAATATAAACATATAAATCAGGGACAGGTACTTGCTCTTTCTTCTATTTGCTTAATGCTTCACAATGAAGTCATTAAAAAGACATATAGTAGCAAGTAGAGAAGTTTTGTTGCAGAACCAAAAGACAACCACAGAGGACAGAGAGGAAAGTGCTGAAGTGCTTTAAATAGGTACATACTGCACAGGTACAACAAATTTAGCAAGYTTTAAGTAGTGTCACATGTTACCTTCATGATAGATAAATGCAAAAGCGAAATCAACTTAGCCRACACACAGCACTACTGGCAAGGTGCTGTCTTCGATGACTGAAAGGGACCATGGTGGATAATTCTCTCTCTCCCTTGCTCTTGCTCTCTCTCTCTCCCAGCAGAGATTTTTATCCTGAGATTGTGGTATACATAGCTGGTTACCAGTTCTCTTTAGCTGCCTTAGATACTTCACTTCTTGCACTAATCGGTATGTTGATGTTTCCTTCAATGACCAAGTATGTTAATCAATGGCAGAAACACCATTTCAGATACACATGGTGASGAATTACAGTGTTTGTGGTAATGCTTTGTCTGACAATTTTGACTAGTGGCTCTGTGYTACTTAGTGGTCTGAAGCAATGGTAGCACCTAATTCCTTCTGTAACCACTTTATGCATATATACACATAATGGGCATAGCAACTGCTGCTTTATTTATCTAGTTACTTAACTGTTCCATACACACCTGATCAGCACAATTACTGTAACTGCTGGTTATTCTCGGAGAAGGGTTGTGGCACAGAAAGAAGAAAGCAGTCGGAGAAAGGTGGTGTAGTATCAAGACCATGGAAGAGCACTGCCTTCCATTGTCCTGTGTTAGGTAACCATTCACTGTCTTGTCTTTGCTATATGGGACAACAGGGTGAGTAGCTGATTGTTACCCCTGTAGTTTCTTTCACATATTCTGTAACAAATAATGTTACCTTAAGATAAGACTGTAACTCACTTTTTTTTTTTTTTTTTTTTTTTTTTGGCATGCAGTGTGCATTTGTGTCTGCATTAGCATGTAGTTTGGATTAGGAGTACAGTTCCTCAGTACCACTACCTTCATCTTTTCAATAGCATAAATACTCAACAGTATAAATACAGTTGTATGTAGCAGCCAAGGATACCAAGATGTTCCTTCTCTAAAAGGCAGAAATAGAACTTTTTCCTAACTTCTGTAAGGATTACATTTTTATCAAGATTTGTTTTAATTTTTACTATAGGTAGGACTTTTGTCTGCAGAGAGCACATACRTGCCAAAATTTGCTTCTTCCATATTGAGCCTGAATAAAGAGATYGTGGGTCTTAAGCTACAATATTGTTGTACCTTGATCCCCTTTTTGATGAATCAAGGGTTGGAGATTTGATATGTCATAACTCATATCAGTTCATGCCATCACCTACGTTCATTTTAAAAACATGAGAGCATTTCCAAACAGGCAGAGGTCTCTAGTGGGTTTTGTGCCATTATAGTTAGTTCCAAGTCAATATGAAATTTCAAATAGTCCTAGATACCTAAATTTAAGCTGAATAAAGACCCACTGATGGTATTGACAAGGTTTCTGTTGACCATTATGGGAACTCATGTGAACAGCTGGGGATACATTTGGTTGCCTAAAAGTAATCACCTGGTGCCATTTAAAATGCCCTGTCCAGCCRGACACAATGGAGTGTCATATCTCTCATCCTGTCTTAGTTATCACTGGATGTCTCAAATGGCACAGCAGACAGGCCCTCTGCTGCCTGCRACTGTATTGGAATTTTACCGTTATTACTAAAAGTTTTCACACCACGGGATTTCTGGATGTTAAGACACAACCTTCACAGTGCTGCTTTTCAGTTTTTGCTTCTTCTCAGTGTCCTATCTGGAATACATAGGGGTTTTCACRAGGAACTGTACCACATTGTGTATAAACTCCAGTCTGTCTGGAGCCCAAAGKAAGGGGATTGTGGTGTCATGCTACAGTCACCTTCTCACAGAGTTATACCTTCCTGCAAAAGAGAAGCTAAAGTCCAATAATTCATTTTGCTCTGCCTCTGCTCCAAGATCATATATACAGTACATAATTTGAGTTCATATATTTCTCCATATTTTGAAATTAATAAAAGCTGTAGGCCTATACTTAATAAATTTATGCTTTTTTGAACATGCATGCCATCCTGCACATTAGTGCCTGCATGCRTATGTGTGGCTTTCGTAGGCATTAGTTCAGAATTTTTTAATGAAAAATAAATAAATAAATAGACAAATTTTGTTTCCTGACCAACAAAAAAAGTGTTGTGACATTACAATAAAGATATACACTTCTAACTGGAAAAAAATATCTGTTGCTGAGATTTTGCTAGCACAGCACTACAGTCTTCAACTTCTTCCTGAATCCCACAAAATGCAAGATGACAAAATGTTTGTTTTAGCGCTGTAAAAATATCCCAGACAAAGTCATGAATTCTCTGGGGTGAAACATCCATCACTGTGTGAATACYTTTGTATAATCTTTTCGATTAAAGGCTGTCTAAGTACTCTTTAAATCTCCCAGCGTTCAAAGATCTTAATCTCTCTTACAGGTTACAAATATACCATGGATATTTAGTCACAATAACAATAGAAACTATCTAAGTACAGTTCTTTTCTTTTGTTCTTGTTTGTTCATTTGTTTATGTTTTCTGACATTATAAATGTCATGTCAAGAATGAATTACTGCTGACAAGAATTGCACATTGAATTACTGCTGCACCACATGCCACTCACACGATAACAAAACATCAGCAGTCATCTTTGCTTAGGAGGATTTTTGGCATATAGGGTAAGCTAAGTTATTTCTGTAAAAAATAATTTTTGCAGCTATTAATGAATTTAACAATTTTTTATGTCAAGAGAGGAAAAAGATATACTGATATGCTGTTTCAATTTACTGACCTGCTATTCTCCATCTTTGTGTGTTTTCTTTAAATTTATACTAAGAAGTCAATCACAACCTTAACTGGACTTTATACATGAATAGACATAAAGTCCCACATAAAGGAAATCAGAGAGTGTGTGCATGTGTGTTTCTCTGCCCAGTCTATTAACCTCAGGCTTAGACTGAGAGAACATTCTCTCATTTCCAATTAAGAAAAACATATCTTCCAAAATTTAAAATTGTTAGTAGTAATGTGAGAAGTAAATGTCTCCAGTTTCCTGGAGACTGGGGTTCACAACAGATAGTCAGTATGATCTTGTTGAAATGAAAACCTTTGGGKTTTTTTAATGTATTCTAATTGACTCCAAATTATCCATTGTTTTACCAGAGAAACTGATTTATAGTTACATTATTTAAATTATTTAAATGGTGCTAAGTTGCTTTCAGGTTCCAATCTACTTGGGATGTAAATAAAATTCATGTAAGTAATAACAGAAATTTTTTAATATCTTAAAAAACACTGTATCAAAAACTCAACAGTAGGAAGAAAATGTATCACTTTCAGATTCCCTCCAGGGGACGTCCTGCAGGCCTTCATTCCCACAGGCAACTTCCAAAGCACTGACCCTCTTCCTGAGATCAGCCTAGCCRCAAGTTCAGATAAGGGGCCACAGAAGCTGTCCCTGGCTCTAGTTTGCTGCTGGTGTCAGGAAAAGCCCTTTTCCAGCATCAGTACACAGAAAATTAAACATTTTATACCCTTGAGCACTCCACAGTGTCTATCCACACTGTCTATCCAAGATCTCTAGTAGGCAAGATGGTGTCAGGTAAATAAGTCCAGGAAATCACTGCTAAAATCACATTAAGTAAGAGTCTGGACATTTGGGCTACTCCCCATCTCRTTATAATTATTCCTTTATCCTTTGGAGATTCCACTGTTTGATAGGGAATTAAGGAGGATGATGTGGAGAGAGAAAGATTCTTGGTGATACATAGAAGCTTATCAGGGTGATCGAAAGATGTAAAGATTTATTCAGGAAAATTCCTTTTAGAAATTTGGGRAAATTGAACAGCTAAAGTGAATGGGTTAGCCGTCAGAAATCAGAGTAGACAGCAAAATTCATAAAATATATGATTGGAATAGTGTGATTCTGGAGTTTCTGTCATTGTTTTTAGAACCACAGCTAAAGTCAATAGACGGGAAGAATTTATATGGAATATTTATGTGAAAACTGTGGTGCACCATCTCAGGATACATAATATCACTTCTGTTTCTTGCATAGCTATTGCATGAGACTACAGGCTAAAGAGCTTTCCTTGTTCTGTTGACATCACTCTTGCTACAATCACTCAATGTGATTGGTCTTTGCCACAGTGGCATGCTCCTGCCTCACAAAGTTCAACTTATGCACCAGGACCCTGAGGTYCTTTTCTTCAAAGTTGCTTTCTGGACAGTCAATCCCAGCTTGTACCAGTACATGGGGTTATCCTGTCCCACCTGCTGTATCTGCCTTCTTTGTTCAACTTCATAATATTTATGTTGTTAATTTCTCCAGTCTTTCAAGATCCCTCTGCCAACTGAAATATCAACTGCTTCCCCTAATTCAGCATCACCTGCAGACTTGCTGTGAGTGAACTCTATACAACATTTTGGGTAGTTAATAAAAACGTAGAGCCATATTGGCTTCCATATCAAACCCAAGGAATATCACTAGCAAGTAACTGTCCATCAATAGGACTTTGTCCTGCTGATCACAAACCTTGGAGCCCAGCAGTTCAGCCAATTTTCCACCCACCTTGGAGTCTGCCTATCCAAATCATATCTCATCAGTTTGGCCGTAAGGATCTATAAGAGATTATGCTGAAGGCCTTGCTAAAACCAAGGTAAACAATGTCCGCTGCACTTACCTTATCCATGGAGCCGGTCCTCTTATCATAGAGGTCCATTTGCTGGTTATAAATCCATACTGGCTGATGCCAACCATCTTCTTACCCTTAATGACCCTGAACGTCTTTTACCCTTTGCTGGAAGATACTTTCTTCAAATCTAAAAACCTATCTTCCCACTTACCTTAAAATATACTTATACAGATATACATGCATGTATACATACATAAATTAGAAAAGTGGTTTAATTTTTCCTTCTGATTGCTATAAAGTATATACCCAAAAGAATTGCTGCAATAAAATCATCACCAGAATTTATATATTTTATGTTTAGTACATGATAGATTTGAATTACAGTGGTTCCATGATGGCTTATTAGTTGTTATGGTCAGTTAGTCTCTAACTTTTGATAAATCATAGAATCATAGAATCATTAAGGTTGGAAAAGACCTCTAAGATCATCGAGTCCAACCATCAACCCAGTACCCATGCCCACTAAACCATGTCCCGAAGCGCCACATCCACACKTTTTTTGAACACCTCCAGGGATGGTGACTCCACCACTTCCCTGGGCAGCCTGTTCCAATGCCTGACTACCCTTTTGGTGAAGAAATTTTTCCTAATATCCAATCTAAACCTCCCCTGGCGCAACTTGAGGCCATTTCCTCTCGTCCTATCACTT
>JASVER010000039.1:1193387-1211648 GCA_030449065.1 Oceanodroma leucorhoa
GGTGAAGAAATTTTTCCTAATATCCAATCTAAACTTTGGGATGTTTTTCAGATTTATAGGATTTACAGGACATTCCAACGTGTTGCTAACACCAGAGTCAATATCAGAAGCTGACTGCTTCTGATTAGAAATGATCTCAAGTATCCATGTACCCATGATTATCTTCCCCCACCCCTCCACTAAAATGTGCTGCATCTATGAGTACTGTTAACATTGGCATTCTTCTTTCTTTCCTTGTGGATATGCAGGTTACTGCTACTGAACTTTCCATTTGCTGGCATGTATCCTGTACCTATCTTGAATTCTTCTGCCATCTGTTGTTTTTCCTTCCAGTAATATGCTTGATTTGTTTCCATTTATTTTTCTTTTACTTGTCTCATAATTTAATTCATGCTTGAGGTACCTGTTGCTTTATTTATATGCTTTCTAACCAGTTACATCCACGGAAATTCCAGGGATATTTTTGCAAATAGATCATTATTTTCTTGATCTTTTTTTTCTTGACACTTAAATTGTTTCTTGACTATCTAGCTTTGGATTTTATATATATTTCAGCACCACTAGTAATAGGAATCTGTTGTAAACATGAACTACTTTTCATTATTATTGATTTATCTTGGCTTCTGTACAGCTGTTTGCCCAAATATTGCTGAATGAAGCATGCATTCCAAGTCAAAATGAAGTTTAGAAAGATAAAGTATGAACATTTGGCTTTTGCTTCATATCTTAGAATTTAGGGCTATAAACATAAATTTTTATTTTTAAGTCATCTATCAATGTTTGAATGTCAGAATAGCTGATTCTGTTTCAGGTCATATTTGCTAAGTTGGTAGATTTAGATTTGCTTTAATGGAAGCATTCAGACACCTTAGGATTAATTTATTGAAAACTGTAGGAAAGCTATTACTCCTTTAAGTCATTTATTTATTTATCTAGGAGATTATTTAGACTGCAAGATGGAGAAGGACTTAAACTTACAAGTCTAAAGGCTTTTTTCTTTTCAACCACATTGATTCACCACTAGCCTAGCTCCATCTCACCTTTACTAAGACCTGAACTGCTCATGCATTCCAGTGGAGTGGGTCTAATCTACTGAGAAAGCATAACCAAAAGCTTGACACCGAACATATTTTTGCTGATTGCAAAACCTGGAGAAATTTTGAATCAGGTTACTCATATATTTGAATTTCCTATCAAACATGTAAACAGTCTGCAAGYTTGATCTTCAAAAAATGGGCTAAATGTGCAGGTTCGGAGTGTAGACATAGGAGAATGGTTTTTGGAAATGCTAATAAACATCTAATTAAAATGCCATTTCTTTAAATGTAATTAATTTTATTATAATTGTATATTTTATGCCATCTTTGTCAGAATTGCTGCAACACTCTCAAGATGATCTATTTTGCACATATTATTATCACTGTATTATTGCTTTTTCAATTTATTTTGCATATTTCTTGAAAGTAAATATGTTATTTTTAATTTCTGCATTTCTGTATAAATGAAATTGTTTAAATTAATAGCACTTTGAATAGTGCCATATAAAACACTACGTTCTCAATCCCATTGCTTTTGGGTATAAACAGTTTTTAAAAGAAAACAGTTATACCAACCACCTTCTACAAATATTTATTTTTCTAGAGTCTACTCTCTTATTAAGGATATACTTATGTGAAAATGTACACTATTGCTCATACTGCAGCAGGGCCAGGGACAAGACAAAAGCAGGACTTTATGCTATGGGGTGTGTTGCTGTAATTGTTTAACACCTATAATTTTATTCATCTGTGACTGCTACAGCCCTATCCTTGTTTCATAATAAAAACAAATTTGTCTTTCAAATTAGTGCTTCTTTTTAAATACAGTGTTGTGTGTTGTTTTTTCTTCAAACCTTTTACTGGCAGTAGAATATGTCTTACAGTGACACGACTTTATGTTGATCCCCAAAAGGAAGGAAAAATTCAGTTTATATATATTTCCAAATGCTTACCTTTTTTCTTTGCCACTATTTAGACCAAAAATTCTGCCTAGGAGACCACATATGTGAATCTGTTTCATTTACTATGGCTGAAAGAGGAAAAAGTCTAAATATTCAGTTTAATATGCTCAAGGTACAAAGACTGAGGTGAACTTTAAGTAAAAGTGGCCTTATTTAATGAATCAGTTTGCGTATTAGAATCTGACAACACAATGTGAACTTGTTCTTGAAGGGAATTTAAATACTTATGTAACCTGTCACTGCAGATGCATTATGCGATTTGCAAACAAGTGGGCTCACAGCTGTACTACGAGCACTCTGCTCTAAGTAAGTGCTTGCCCTGCAAAGACACTAAGAACCAGTGGCGTTTTGATTAGTCTATATGCATCACTTTAAATAAATTGCGGTAGTTTTTTATAGTCTTATAATTTGCATCGTAATTTCATTTTCTGATTCAGTGTGTGTTCAAATGTGATATTACAAATCTTGTCTTTTGGTTTTTGAAAAGACTTTTTGAAAAGACTGGAGTTTCAGTATATCCACTACCAGCTTCTGCCAACAGATTCTTGCAGTAGATTTTAATGTATAGAAGTTATACACATGTTAGTAAAATCTGTATCTTTTACTTAAACTCTAAAAAAYAGGCTAAATTTTATGATTAACATTGTCTTTGAAATGTTTTTGTTGTTTGTTTATTTTTTTAATTGATATTACACATCCAGTTTTAAGTAGCAATCATAAAATTGTGGCTGATGATTGATAGAGCAGGATTTAACCACAATATGGGTTAAATGGCTACTTAAGAAAGCGTTATTCTTCTGAGATATTCCTCAGCCCTAAAAATCAGTTAATCCTGTTGCACGCAGGACTGAGAAATCATGTTTAAAATCGATGAAAGAATTAGGTGTTCAGGACTGCAATACCTAAAGAATTGTCCTAAATGGAGGTTTGGTAAATGAATGGGATAACATTGTCTGAGGTACAAGAGCCAAAGCTCCCAGAAGCAGCAGGTAAAATACTGCTGCCCCTAGTATAAGAGCATATAGGTTTTTTTCCTAAGAAAATACTCTTTGTTACCCAAGGATTAGGAGTTTTTTTGGTAAAACTAGTAAGTATTGGATTTGTAACCACTTCCTTTTGCCTTATTCCCTTCTGTCCCCACTTCTGTGCAACAGTCTCCAGATACAAAGGTGTGCAAAAGGCATTGCTTACGACACACTCAGTTTAGGATTTGGGTTCTTCTTGAGAGAGAATAGGACTCAGACTCCCTAGCACCTGAGGGTGACCTAAAATACTGTGATTCCCACCCTGTGAGATGGTGCTCCAACTCTGGGCTGTGCATACAGAAATTTCCCTGTGCCCCAAGGATGCCTACCCACCAAGGGGCTCACAGTGAGGGAGTTAGATGTTGGCTGCCAGGCATGTGTTCAGATGTTCTCCTGCCTTGTCTCCTTCCTCTTGACCTGTCCCTCATGAAATTACATTACAGGATCACTAACCTTCCTCTGTAATTAAAGGAGAGTGATGGTTAAAACATAGTGATTCTCCATTACACACTGGAAGTACTCCAGATGCCAGCATCTTTTGATTGGCTTTATAGGGAATCTAACCATCTACCTTGGGTATTTTGAGCCAAGAGCCTAACTTTTAAGTGTTATAATGCCCAAGTTAAATTCTTAACTGCCCTGGTCTAAATACAGCCCCACCAACTTATGGTTGTGTGGTGGTGCATTCCTTCACCCCCTCTTTTTCCTGGGCCACTCTATGATCTCAGAAACTCCCGATGAACTTTTGCCTTTGTGTAATGAGTTGGGCGGTGAAGCGCCCCTTGGCTGTAGCCAGAGCTCTTGAAGTGGCAGAATGGCACTGACCGTACCAGAACTCCTGTTACCTAACCCAGGTGGGGGACGAAATTGGGGATAATTCATCATCTCCTGACACCCCTATCTGAGTCGTAACCCAARTGGAACAGCACCATTGTTGCTGAAACTACCACCTTGGACTGTGGCCAGTATAGAGGTTTATGGATGGCTAAAGCCAATCATCTTGTGAACCTATAAACAGTGGTCCTAAGTGAGACCCTTTGAGCTCTCCTGGACTGCAGCGGGCTGTGCCCAGAGTCTCTCTCTGAGAGGGACACCTCTCTAAAAGGTACCTTTATCTACCTTTAGGCCTTTATAAATTTATCTAGCTTTAGGCCCTTATGTGCGAATTGATCTAGATCTTTTGTGTGCGTGTGTGTGTTTGTGTGTATTGATTTAGACAACCAATAATAAGCATAATCTGTAATCGTCACTTTAGTAATTTCAGTAAACTTGATTAACTCACTTTGTAACTGCTAAATTAGTCAATAATTAAGTGACATTAAAAATCCTGAGATCTACCTTAAAACTGTGAATGCACTTTAAATTGCTGCTAAACACATATAATCCCTTAGGCATAAACCATTGACCAAGGGATAGGTCCAGCTGCACCTAGACTCCTCTCTGAGAAGGATTTTAGAGAGCAAGGGGATCTACTCTGAACCTCGTGACTCAACAGGAGGGTCTCCTTATTCCTTTTGAATTAGACACAAACCATTGTCCAAGTCTGAGACTAAGATTCGAACCAGCCGGGACTTCTCTGAACCTCGCGACTCAATGGGAGGGTCTTCCTTACCCCTTTTGTCCTCGGTCTTTCTATAAATCATTCCAACACAATTCTGACAYGATTTTCCCTGTCTATGCTTTATCCATGTGATAAGTAACAGAGTGAAGCTTGCCATCGAATTCTGTTAAGTCAYGCTTTTATAAATTTCTATTAAAATCACTTTTTTCTGATATCTTTGCTGGTGATTGTTTAAGCCGCCTCAAAAGCACTCATTCGCAACAGGTTGGTGGTCAAAGTTTCCCTCCATTTTACAAGGGAAAGATTCGAGGACATTGGTACACACCAGCCCAAATTCAGCTGTAAGGGAGACATTCCCAGATGTCATTTACATTCGGAATATATCACCAAAGCCTGCATGTGTGGTTAACGGCTATTTAGACTCCTTTCTGGACATGTTAGAATCTAAATCAATTGGAATAAAACAGTGAAAATATTTGAGTTTTATCATCCTAGTTAAAAAGAAGCACAGACAGCTAGAAATCTGTCTCTACTTTAAAAAGTAAAAGAATATTTAAGTTGGTTATATATTAGAGTGCTACATACTAACTGCAGTTTAGAATGTAATCTATTCAAATAGAAAACATTGATGTTGTTAATGTTTGGCAATAATTTGACATTATTTTACTTTAAAATTATTTTAGTGTTTGAGTCTACACTGAAATGTTATCAAAATTCTCTAGATAATTGCAACCTATTGACAGCTATAAATAATTTAGCAGTTTCTTTAACTAATTTAATTTGTTAAAAAGTATGGTCTGACCCACAATTATTTTTAAAAAATATTCCTATCATTTACAATTAAAAAGCTTTTAATTCAAGACTCCTAGCTGATCTTTTTRAAAATGAATTCTTATAATCAAATCCTCTTGTCAATGCACATTTGATTTATGCAGGCAGAATAACTTCAGTTAAGTATTAACTGAGTTTTCTCAGCATGCTAAAAATATCATGGGTTCTCTTGAAGTCAATTTTCCAAGAACTTTAACTCTTATGAAGGCAAGATTACCCCTTACTTTTTTGCATGACAAAATTAAATTCAATTTATTTGAGTGGGAGATTCTCTTTGTTATTATGGAAAATATTATAGAAACATTTTATGCGTGTAAATAGATTCTACCCTCTTCGATTTCCCATCTCATTGGATAAKAGTAGGAATATTACTGCTGCAGCATGTGGCACTTGTCCTGAAAAAAATAACAGGTGTTTAATTATGCATTTCAAACAGCCCATTGAAAATTTCCCAGCATAGGTGAGTGGGTCATACATAGAGAATTCATTAGAAAGATGCTATTAGGGAAACCAGCGTATATTGTTTTTCTTTCCTGACTCACTGCCTTATACTTACTGAAAAAAGTGAAGAAGGAAAAGAAAAGCATGAAGTATACTATTTAAAAACTAAAAGCAAATAATTGCAAATATTTTCTTTCTGCAAAATGTTCAACAGGAAAATTTGTTATTCATTGAATTCTGTATTTTTCATTAGAAGTCATCTGATTTGAATAGAACTATATAAATGTAAATGAAATAGTTATTTTTAGATGAAATTGACCTTCCCTTGACAAAGCATAATGTGCTAACCATATAAAAACTTTCAGGATGGCACAGGAGCAGTTSATTTGGCTCAGAAGCAGTACAGAGTAGATATTAACGAATTTTTAAGTGCAGATTCCATGAACTATCATAGTAACCTCAACACATACAAAGAATAATATCGCCTTGAAGAGTCATCGATATTAATGGAAAGGAAGGCTATAAGATTTCAAAAGTAATTTTAAATACAACATAGTAAACACCTTGTCTTTTCAAATGGGATAGAAATGCCTTTAAACCTTTGAGTACCTTGAGGAATCACTGCCTACTTGTACTRAAGTTCAGTCTCATGTCACATCAGAAGTGGTGTACTCCCCACCTAACTGAGTAAGTAGTCATCTGACTATGCAATATACTTTTCCTCTTCAGAGACTTCACATGAAAGACCGGAATCTTCTTGATATTTGGTGGCTGAAATTGCATTTATAGTATCGTCAAATTTATGTTAGTATGATGATCATCCTTTCTTTGACAGATATCAGGTAAAGAAAAACGTTGTGTTTCTTATTCAAACAAACCTTTATTGTACCTTGGTTTTGCTCCTAAAAATTAGAACTTGAGAATTTTAAAAACACATCCATTGTGTCAACTTCTATTTTCACACAGTGGAGAAATCATTCATAATATCTCAAGTCCTCCTTGTCAAACAATAGCCTACAAGAAGATTTCATAACTGTTTGAGTGTCATTGGGTTTCCAGTTATTGCAGGGGTGGGTGTCAAGCTCTAGTTTCAGGAAACAGACAAGACCTATAGGAAATTCAGAGCAGCAGGAAGCAAGTAAAGGGATTTAATTTTATGTTTTTTTTACACAGGGTAGCAGCAGGTAGCAAGCATCAGACTCAAAGGACTGAGAAAAAAAAAAACTCAAAATGTGACAGAAAAAGCCATTTTTCCTAGCTAAGAACTATACTAATAGAGTAGAGGTTATTTTTGCCTTTGATTTCATTCAATTTTTCTTTCAATTGTACTTTTAGCACCCAAACACTTAAAAGTTCAGGTAAAATTTATATAAAATTGTACTAAAACATATATAAATATTAATTTAGTGCATGCATAAACTTGCAGGTATGGTACCTGAAATGAAATATTGAGAAAAAATATGTAACAAAGTAGAAAAAGAATAAAAATACAAAGCAATTTATGGGACAGTTGTGAAATCTTTACTGTTGGACACTGTTTCTATTGGTAAGAGCATAAGAGTCATCCAACCAAATCTGTTACACAATCTTAATTAAAAATTGACTCTAGGTAATTTGACTGGACTTTAAGAAAAAAATCTGTTGGAGGATGAATTCCCAGCAGACAGTACAATCTCCACTGGATTTTTCCCCTAGTTTTTCAGAATAAAGCAACATTTCTGAGTAACACTGTATGCGGTATTTGGCATACGTCTGTTTGAAACTAGTTTCCTTACAGAATTCAAATAACGAATTGCACTTTCATAGTTAACGCAGGAAATATTAGTCAACACGAGCTATTAAAAAGTGATGTAATAGTGCCAATTATGGTTGCTCTGAAAACTATGCTTACAGCACATTATGACAGATTTTTTCAAGTTTTTTTCCTCTTTTATTTGTAATTTATTCTCAAACTTGAGTACGCAGTTTCTCTTAGTGTTGTATTTTTTACCTCTTTTTGAGCAACAATTTCCTTCAATTTGTGCTAGTTTTGGCTGGRATAGAGTTAATTTTCTTCATAGTAGTTAGGATAGGGCTACGTTTTGGATTTGTGCTGAGAATAATGTTGATAACACACTGATGTTTTAGTTGTTGCTGAGCAGTTCTTACACAGAGTCAAGGACTTTTCAGCTTCTCATACTGCCCTGCCAGCGAGTGGGCTGGGGGTGCACAAGAAGCTGGGAGGGGACACAGCTGGGACAGCTGACCCCAACTGACCAAAGGGATATGCCATGCCATATGATGTCGTGMTCAGCAATAAAAGCTGGGGGAAGAAGAAGGAAGGGGGGGACATTCTGAGTGATGGTATTTGTCTTCCCAAGTAACCGTTATGCGTGATGGAGCCCTGCTTTCCCGGAGATGGCTGAACACCTGCCTACTGATGGGAAGCAGTGAATTAATTCCTTGTTCTGCTTTGCTTGTGTGTGCGGCTTTTGCTTTACYTGTTAAACTGTCTTTATCTCAATTCATGAGTTTCCTCATCTTTACTCTTCCAATTCTCTCCCTCATCCCACTGCAGGGGAGTGAACAAGCAGCTGGGTGGGGCTGAGATGCTGGCCAGGGTTAAACCATGACACTGACTATTAAGGTTTGGAGAAAGATCTTGTGACACTGAATCATGGGGAAATATTAATCACATGCCACATGAGAGATAATTTGGAATAACCAATGAAATTATGAGGCATCAGATTTAAAACAAATGAAAATAAATCGAATCCTTTTCACAAAGGCAACTTCCTCAGGCTTTTTGAGAACTAATATTRTAAAGAGGAGAGATGTAGAGCTGTTGAATGGAGTGGTGCATTCTCACTGGTTCAGAAAGCCTTGACTAGGACAAAACCGTTGTACATGAGCTTGACCTCATTTTAATTTTACAGTCAGATCCTTGCAAGCAGGCTCCACAGAAAGCTCTTTGACTGAATTTTTGTATCTTTTGGTCAGTGACACAAACACCTACAAGCATCCTCTAAATGCTTTTGCTCTGAGAAAATGAATGGATGCAATTTCTTTATACATCCAGTCTGTGAAGGAAAGCCTCAATTCTGGAAGCATGAGCTGCAGGCTGACTGCTTGACTTGGCTAAAAACTAGCTGTGACGTTAGACAGAGATTGCAAACCAAAGAGACTTCATCTTGAAGGAAGGGATCATGCAGATGGAAAAGATTAACCAGCCAACAGGTGGAATCTGTGCCTAAATCCCCAGAATGGGGTGAGGGTGGGAGTGGGGGGCAGTTTATGCCTTTTCACATTATATATGTTTGTATGTTTTATCTGGCATATGTTCAAACTCATCCACTTTTTTTCTATAATTATCCATACTGAGATCTGAATGTAAAAGTTGCACATGAGAACTTACCTGCTGTTCATAGCAAGAATTTTCCTTACTGTTGCAAACCCCAATAATTAAGCTTAAATGTCACACAATGCAGAGAAGCATAATCTTAAATACCATGTAGTGCTAGGGAAAATATCGCTTAGATATATACTAATAAAAAGTCATCTTTTCTTTATGGAGTATTCCTGCAGCAGTGACAAATCAACACAAGTCCCAGACTTTCTCCTTTTTTTGTCTCAAGCAAAATCATATTGAGGGCAGAGTAGCAGACATTCATATATAGGTTAATAATAACAATAACAATAACAATAACAATGACAGTAATAATAATAATTTCCTCTTAAAGCAAAACCATGCCCTATGTAAAAAATTTCCTTATGGACCAGCTAGTGTTTATACCGAAGGCAGGTAATTCCTCTTCCTGATGCAGTAGATCTGTGAAAATTTTGTCAGAATTATCTGTACATGATCAACAGTACAGCCTAAATAGTAAAATTGAGAACATATTTATCTTTTTGTTTAACCATCCAAATCTGCAGACAGTTAATATTTGTGAACATTTCCTTTTGTTTAAAAAGTATAATATCATTCCCTGTCTGAGCATTCATACATCTCTCAATTCTTCTCTGACTAATGACATGAGGATATTAAGATTGCTGTAATGCTGGAGGCTTTTCTTTAAGACCGAATGTCAAAACTGGCAGTTCATCTGACTCCTTCTCTGAAAAGTGGTAGCTGACTGTCTTCAAATTACCCTTCAATTTTTTTCTTCTCCATGGATCAGCAGTATCATAGACAGTGACACCCTTTCTGAGCATTCATTTCTAACAAGTAAAGTCCCCAAAACCTCTGAGAAGCCAAATTTCAAGGCATTTTCTTTGTTTAGTTCATTGCTCACACTTGGGCCCTAACATACTGTAATATATTTCTTTTTTTCTTCTTTTTCTTTGCTTTAATTCATTTTGATAGAAGGGTAAGCCAGCTGGGAAAATAATAAAAAAGAAATAAAAATAGGTCAGTAAGTCCAAAACCATATTCCTACTTTTACACAAAGTCTACGCTATTACATCAGCCTGATTAAAGCCTTGCTAGGTCACTCATAACTCATTTGCATCACACTGTACTGGATGCTTGCTTGCTTATATTAATGGCCTATAGCTCCACCATCTCCCTTTATGAGCTTCTCACCCTCTAAAAATACTCCTTTCACAGCCAGCCTGCATTACTCTTGGAGCAATCTATAAAAAAAATACTTTTCCAATTGCATCATTTATCTACTGCTGTAAATTTACACAGTGCTTTCAAGGGAGACATAATCTTCCATCTTAGCTTCTTATAGGCAAGGGCTTGGTCTGCACTTACAAGATTTTACTTCTATGACTATGTTGGCTAGTGCAATTTTTTTAACCATTACAACTACAGTAATAAAAATCCTTGTATGGTAACATTTGTCCTAGTAAAACCATACTTGAAACAGTATTTGTCTAAACACACCAACTGGATGCCTAACTGTTATCAAAATGAATGAACTAGGTGTTCACKAGGTGTACTTTAGAAGGCAGGACTTATGTAGCAATACATTTGCGCTGACCAGTGGTCCTAAACATCAGGCAATTKTCTGCTAAAGCTGTATCTCTGGAAACATGAGAAAAAGTGTCTCAAACCAGAAATCTAAGATCATAAAGGCCAAGTAGGAGAAGAAAATGTGCACTGAAATAAAAAAAGTTACAGAAAACTTGTTTGACTTTCAGTCTTGTAAGATGTATTTCCATCCCTTTTCCAAAATACTCTTACCACTGCACTGAAAGTCGGTCTCCCATGTCTATTTTGTCCCCCACTTCCATTTACCTGCTATGCTTCAGGTGGCTTTATCAGTGCTCCTGTCTGTTGAACTGTGGCTGCCTCATTCGGAAAACTCCTGAATGCTCAGTCACCATCACCTCCTCTTCATAACCCTGCCCCTAACACACATGCTAAAATGGAGCACAATTGCACTAAAACTCCACATTGTAAAAGCAGCATTTGAGTTGTTTGTCCTTTCGCATTCATGGCTGCAATGACTAGCCATTTACCTGCATCTCTACTGTTCGACACTTGTGCATATTACTATCTTTTCCACTATCATTTAAGGACAGACCACTGCCATTGTGGGAACTGCTGAAAACAAGTGGTGGTAAAGTGGGTCAGGGGAATAGTAGCTGCCCTTTACTCTTTTCCTGGTGTGTTGTACCACTGATTTCTCAGCATGGACATGGAAGACTTTGCAAACTGGCTATATCCCACCTCCTAGAGCTATATAGGATTTGATCAGGAACACAGTGACTTTGCCAGCCCTGTGACAGCCATTGCAGGGATAAAAGTACATTGCAACAGATGGACATTTGTAGCAATTCAACTCCTTCTCTAGAGCAGAAGAAAGTTGGAGGGACCATTATGGCTTACGAAAATATACTCTTCCCTCAGCATCTCTCCAAACATAAATGGGAAAGACTCAAATTTTACTACACCATGTGCTAAATGACAGATTGTTGTCTTAACCTCTGGAGTTTAAGTATCCAAGGGAAGCACCATGTGTCCTTTCAAACTTTGTCTGAAGCAGCTAGAGAAGTGCTATGAAATAATAACAATAATAAGAATAACAATAATAAATTACTTTCAGCAGTTAGATAAGAATAAATCATTATTTACTATTATGTGTTATATGGTATTCAGCTGTATACAAAATGTAGCATTATTCATCATATGTGTATTTGATATTTAGAAGGTCTTTTTCCCTCCTCTGAGAAAAGAAGTGCAGTTGCCACATTTGAAATTTAGAAGCTTTRTTTTAGCAAAGATGTTATTTTGCATGTAGACATGCTCCAGGAGGCATATTATGTTCTTCTTAAAACATTTCTAAACAGCAGCTGAGTCTTACTTGTAGAAGGAACTGGGCAAACTGTTCACAGTATATAATACACTTGGCATATATAATCCTTTTCTTTTATTTGTAAATTATGTCTGAGCTGCATTTGATTTTTTTTTTCCATATTCAGAATTGCTCAACTATATCTTGACTCACTGCCTCCTCCTAAATTATTCTCATAAAATCTTTGAGTATTGTTTTCCTTGGTGTATGATGTAATACCTACCCAAATCAGATGGCAGCGTTTCTTTTCCCTCAGTGGATAGCCATAGCTAATTTGAAATAATGTTTCATCTAAATAAGGAAGAAGAGATCTAGATTCACCAGAACCATGGAATCACAGAGTCACAGGATGGCTGAGGTTGGAAGGGACCTCTGGAGGTCATCTGGTCCAACTCCCTTGCTCACGCAGGACCACTTAGAGCCATTTGCAAGGTTGCAAAATGCTCATGAAAATGGTACTTTCTTAGCTGATAGCCTAGGTTCAAATAATTTTTCTTTCCCTTCATATTAACTATTTGCAGTAGGGTTTTCTGAATGAAAATACTGGCAAAGTTACTATTTTCTCTGAGTATATTCTTAGCTTAGCATTTTTTTGTTTATACTTACTAGTTAACATTTTTTATGAAACAAAACTATATAATAACAGAAAGGACAAATGCCTTTTGATTAGTATTATATAAATTCTACTTACAAGATTTCCATTGTGATTTAATAAATGTGGGATTATTTCTATATTTCTCTTTATACTCCCCAGTTTACCTACTTCAAAGAGAGAACATCATATATTTTAAACAGTGTGAAACAAACTACAGTTTATTKCATGTATGTTGGATTCCTAGCTAAATAAATTAAAACCTTAAGTAAATATTTTGTCAATAAGCTTTGAGAATATTGATAAACTTTCTGTTAAATGGAAAATAAACTTCAAAATTACCGTAAGAAAAAGTACTTTCTTTTAAATTATAAAAAATCTGTAAACATATCTTCAATAATTTCCTCAGTGATATTGTAGTAATCTAGTTATTCTAAATTATTTTTACGTAGTTGTTTTCTATATCTGAAGTGATTTAATTAGATGTACATTTAACAGTTATGGTATCACAACAGGAAGTGTTGTCAACTGTACTGCAGAAGCAGGAACAAATGTCTTGGGGCAAAAATTGCTGAATGTGATTACACAGCTAAAGAAAATGTAATGTTCTGTACCTATAAAAGCTACAAGGAGCTTTTGCTGGGACTCRGAGAAAAAAGGAGAGTCTACCGCTGTTGGAAGAAGGGGCAGGCAACTCAAGAAGAGTAGAGGTATCTTGTTAGGTCATGCAGAGAGGAAATTAGAATGGCAAAAGCCCAGTTAGAACTCAATCTGGCCACAGTCATAAGAGACAACAAAAAATGTTTTTACAAATATGTTAACGACAAAAAGAGAGCCAAGGAGAAGATCCATCCTTTATTGGATGCCGGGGGGAACATTGCCACCAAGGATGAGGAAAAGGCTAAGGTACTTAATGCCTTCTTTGCCTCAGCCTTTAGTAGTCAGACCGGTTATCCTCAGGGTATTCAGCCCCCTGAGCTGGAAGACAGGGATGGGAAGCAGAATAAACCCCCCATAATCCAAGAGGAAGAGGTTAACGACCTGCTACGCCAGCTGGACACTCACAAGTCTATGGGGCCGGATGGGATGCACGCAAGAGTACTGAGGGAGCTGGTGGATGTGTTCACCAAGCCACTCTCCATCATTTATCAGTGGTCCTGGTTAACAGGGGAGGTCCCGGATGACTGGAGGCTTGCCAACGTGACACCCATCTGCAAGAAAGGCCGGAAGGAGGATCCAGGGAACTACAGGCCTGTCAGCCTGACCTCGGTACCGGGGAATATAATGGAGCGGTTCATCTTGAGGGTGCTCACAAGGCAGGTGCAGGACAACCAGGGGATCGGTCCCAGCCAGCATGGGTTCATGAAAGGCAGGTCCTGCCTGACCAACCTGATCTCCTTCTACAACCGGGTGACCCGCCTAGTGGATGCGGAGAAGGCTGTGGATGTGGTCTACCTGGACTTTAGTAAAGCCTTTGACACTGTCTCCCACAGCATTCTCCTAGAGAACCTGGTGGCTCATGGCTTGGACAGGTGTACTGTTCGCTGGGTAAAAAACTGGCTGGATGGCCAAGCCCAGGGAGTTGTGGTGAATGGAGTTAAATCCAGTTGGTGGCCGGTCACGAGCGGTGTTCCCCAGGGCTCAGTTTTGGGGCCCATCTTTTTTGATATCTTTATCAATGATCTGGACGAGGGGACCGAGTGCACCCTTAGTAAGTTTGCAGATGACACCAAGCTGGGCAGCAGTGTTGATCTGCCTGAGGGTAGGAAGGCTCTGCAGAGGGATCTYGACAGGCTGGATCGATGGGCCGAGGCCAACTGCATGAAGTTCAACAAGACCAAGTGCCAGGTCCTGCACTTCGGTCACAACAACCCCAGGCAACACTATAGGCTTGGGGAAGAGTRRCTGGAAAGCTGCCTGGCAGAAAAGGATGTGGGGGTGCTGGTCGACAGCCGGCTGAACATGAGCCGGCAGTGTGCCCAGGTGGCCAAGAAGGCCAACAGCATCCTGGCCTGTATCAGGAATAGTGTGGCCAGCAGGAGTAGGGAGGTGATCGTGCCCCTGYACTCGGCACTGGTGAGGCCGCACCTCGAACACTGTGTTCAGTTTTGGACCCCTCACTACAAGAAGGACATTGAGGTGCTGGAGTGTGTCCAGAGAAGGACAACGAAGCTGGTGAAGGGTCTAGAGCACAAATCTTATGAGGAGTGGTTGAGGGAACTGGGGTTGTTTAGCCTGGAGAAGAGGAGGCTGAGGGGAGACCTTATCGCTCTCTACAACTACCTGAAAGGAGGCTGTAGCGAGGTGGGTGTTGATCTCTTCTCCCAAGTAAGTAGAGATAAGACAAGAGAAAATGGTTTCAAGTTGTGCCAGGGTAGGTTTAGATTGGACATTAGGAAAAATTTCTTTTGGGTTGTGAAGCATTGAAACAGGCTGCCCAGGGAAGTGGTGGGATCACCATCAGTGGAAGTGTTCAAAAAACGTGTAGATGTGGCACTTCAGGACATGGTTTAGTGGGCATAGTGGTGTTGGGTTGACGGTTGGACTTGATGATCTTAGAGGTCTTTTCCAACCTAAATGATTCTGTGATTCTATGATTCTATTTGAGAGACAGCTATCTCTGAGTAATAAAATTGAGTTTCCTTTTTGAAACGATAGGAGTTTGATGCAGGATCGAAGGTTTTCATCCTCAGATCACACAGATACAACAGAAGATGTAAAAAAGAAAGGGACATCACCTAACATACACTTACCTGAGATCACTCCTCAGGGAGTCTCGTCAGCACAGGGGGATTAAGCCACCCTGGAAGATAACTCTATGTGTAAGTGGGSTCTCTCATGTTTTGTAAGTGTCTGAGAGTCATCATATCTTAAGGTAAATGTCTAACATAAATCAGATTAATTCTGCTGTCAGAGTGCATTCTTCTGTCCTTTAACCGTAAAGGGACCCTCTGAGCGATTGACCAAAATCCAAGTGTCTACATCAGAAAACTGTAACATTAATTGAAACAAATCTTTGAAGACTAAAGTTTTTTTTTAAAGACCTGTACCTCGCACAGTGTGAAAAACTTATGTTAATTTTATAGAATTCCTTTAAACTGACAAAAGAATGCAAAAAATAATTACACTTCAAAAAAATTTAAATTCTCACCACCTAATTCTTAAATATTTCTAATGATGATGATAATGTGTTTTTCAGGGGCAATTAACTATTTTGGATTTCAGAGAAGTGTTGCAGAATGTTAGGAAAATTAACAATTGATGGTCATGTGGTGTTTCTGCTACCAAATAAAGATTTAGACAAAACTGGGGCAGATACAAGAGGGTTATGCTAAAGAGACTTTTGTATATCTTATATATCCTCTGAATGATGACTTGGTCCAAGGACAAAATTAAGAAATATCGAGGGCGTGGGTGAAAAGGTGAGATATTAATTATGTATTTTACTCTATTTTATTACAATCTATTAGATGGTATGTGGTGTTCTGTCATATTGTGTTCCAATACAGAGTTTCCTCTTTATAACCAATTTCTCTTTACATACGTTTTCACTCCCTTAGCAAGCTTTATTTATTAAGGATATTGTATGAAATTAATTATTTTTTCCACCTTACAAACTTAGAGATTGTGCTGCTAATGTTTGATAATTTTAAGATGAAGCCCTAGGTGTTTTTATCTATCTTTTTTTGGCTGCAAATGCAACAAGCAGAAGACTTGATGGTAGCAGCATGATTGCACCAGCTCATATCAAAAAACTGTTATATCAAGAACAAATAAACATGCTTGTTTTCTGCCTTGTATGTGGCGAATAACTACATTAAATCCATCTCAACTGTCCATCAAAGTCGAATTTATTAAAGCACAACACTGCAACTGAACACTTTTTGAAATCAATGAGTGATGGCTAACAGCATGAGGTTTGCACCTACATTTACATTTTGAAAGATTGACCTTTTCCACCACCTTTGATTTTTCTTTAATGGGCATTCTTCCAAAACTTAGAAAGTAAGAATGAATAGCTTCTATCATTATAGAAGCAATACAAACACTATGCTGTTTCTTCCAGAATTATATAAACCACAAATGAAATATGAAACAGAAAACAGCACAAATAAACCCCGCATTTCTCAACCTGTCAGCTACGTAAAAAAGGCCCATTAAAGCAGAGTAAGTGGCACACAGAAAGGCAGGTGCTGCTACAGGAAAACCTCATTGCAAATATACAGTAAGTCAGAGACATTTCATTTTTATTAATTTAAAAATACATCCAGAAAGCACACCAGATCAATCAAACTGACTCTCTAACCCATGACTTCCAAAGAACAGTACCTTGTTGGGTCCAAAATGACATAAGATTATTTGACTGAGAGCTAACTTTCCTTCACGGCTTGAATATTAAGAGAAAGAATGTTGTCAGGTCTTGGAAAAGAATAGCATTTAAAAAACTAAAAATGCTTCTGTCTTCATTATTTTTTTTAACATTTTGAAAATATCATCTCCTTAAAGCAGAACTGTGTGATTTTAGTAAATGCTTTTCTCCCTGTAGATTACCCTATTTTGGAAACCTGAAGAAAAAAATGATCTCAAGTCACCTATGCTTATTCATTGGGCATGGGGAAAAGGGAAGTGGGAACAACTCACTCACAGAAGATAAAAAGTTAGTATCTCCCACGATTAAGAAAGAGATACAAGTCTGGACTTTGTAATGATAGAGAATCATAGAATCATAGAATCATTAAGGTTGGAAATGACCTTTAAGATCATYGAGTCCAACCGTCAGCCTAGAACCCATGCCCACTAAACCATGTCCTGAAGTACCACATCCACACGTTTTTTGAATGTCTCCAGCGTTGGTGACTCCACCACTTCCCTGGGCAGCCTGTTCCAATGCTTGACTACCCTTTTGGTGAAGAAATTTTTCCTAATCTCTAATCTAAACCTCCCCTGGTGCAATTTGAGGCCATTTCCTCTCATCCTATCATTTGTTACTTGGGAGAAGAGACCAACACCCGCCTCTCTACAGCCTCCTTTCAGGKAGTTGTAGAGAGTGATAAGATCTCCCCTCAGCCTCCTTTTCTCCAGGCTAAACAACCCCAGTTCCCTCAGCCACTCCTCATAGGACTTGTGCTCCAGACCCTTCACCAGCCTCGTTGTCCTTCTCTGGACACACTCCAGCACCTCAATGTCCTTCTTGTAGTGAGGGGCCCAAAACTGAACACAGTATTCAAGGTGCGGCCTCACCAGTGCCGAGTGCAGGGGCACGATCACCTCCCTCCGCCTGCTGGCCACACTATTCCTGATACGGGCCAGGATGCTGTTGGCCTTCTTGGCCACCTGCACACATTGCCGGCTCATGTTCAGCCGGCTGTCGACCAGCACCCCCACGTCCTTTTCTGCCAGGCAGCTTTCCAGTCACTCTTCCCCAAGCCTGTAGCATTGCCTGGGGTTGTTGTGACCGAAGTGCAGGACCTGGCACTTGGTCTTGTTGAACTTCATGCAGTTGGCCTCGGCCCATCGATCCAGCCTGTCGA
>JASVER010000039.1:1219458-1239550 GCA_030449065.1 Oceanodroma leucorhoa
AAAAAAAAAGAGAAAGAAAAAGAAAAAAAGAGAAAGAAAAAGAAAAAAAGCTATTTTCATTCCCAGTCTTAAGAGACCTACCCCAGGCTCTTCTGAACTTCAGGGATTTTGATGATTTCCACAGGCTTTGGATAGCTTGCTTACAATTAATTCTTAAAGCAGCCTTCTAAAACCAAACATCAGCCTTTTGTATACCTAATCAACAGAATTATCCTGTGAAAGGCAAAAATAAAGAAAAGATTGTAATAGGAGTCCTGAAAATTGAGGAGGGCAAAACATTGACGCTTTCATTCATGATAATATGGACTTTTTCCCCCCTTATTCCAATAATATCTATATCATTTTCAAAGCAAGTAATGATGGAATGAACATAATGATGGAATGGAAATACTAAGGAAATAATCTGCCACTGTCATGTTACCCCTATTGAAAAATGTTGCTAGAGACACAAATGCCATAATTTTATCGATGGTATAATGCAATGTATCTATTTAGATAGCCCCTAAGGGAAAAAACAACCAACCAAACAAACAAAAAAACCCACCAAAACTAAAAATTATTTATTTAGCATGCTATGCAAAGTGCTAGGCACTCACATACACATAGTTTATTTTTGTCAGTCTTTTATGGGACAGTAGAGTGTAAAATTTAGTTTTGGAACTTGTGTTCAACTTCTAGCATAAAGTTGCTTCCTGAGTTACTGTACTTCTTCTCAGGTTCTTGATTACTTATTCACAGTGCAATCAGAAATAATTTTTTTTTTTTTGTAGAGATCTCTTTTAACTCCTTTTGAAAACCTGGAAGGACATTGTACACAATCTAAGGAAGACAAGAGCTTCTGGAGAACGTATTATAAATAGAAGGACCAAGCATTTGACAAATGTATTTGACAAAAGAATTGCATAGATCTTAAAAAATCATCAGTAAAAATCAAAATTGCCTAAGCCTGATTTCGCATTTTCATGAGTTTGTAAGGTTTGCTTTTCCCTTAGCAAAAAGCATTGTTCCTTAGCATTTCTAGTTATAGTTAGCCTGATAAGGTTTCATTATCACAACATTTTTGGTATTTTTTTTTTCTCTGTTACAGTACATAATACTGTACATAGAATCTGAATCATTTATTGATTAGGTAAAAAATGAAAGCTCCATAGAGTCTCTAAGATTCCCTTATGAAAACTCAGGTTTTTTTCTGTTGGCTTGCACTGGCAGTTGCACCATACATTTTCTTTTTCTTTCAATTAGCTGTAAGAATAAAAATTGTGGTTACTCACTGGGGCACCAGAAGTGATGCAGGGAGTATGATCATATATACTGACTTGGTCATAAAATGCAGGGGAGCAGTAAGGCAATGCTTTGAACGGATGGATAATAGTTTTACAAAACCAATTTAAAAAAGTATACTTATCTASTATTCCTGAGGCTCAAAGCAGCTTCTAGACAGACAGCACAATTACCTTTAAGCTTAATATGGTTTCCACCAACTTTATTTAATTCAATTTTGGTTTATTAGGTTCTCAACTCCTGCAGTTATCTAGTTAATTTTAAGTCTGCTTTCGTCAGATAGCAACTTAGCTTTCAAAGTCTAAAACTTGTCCAATTACATTCATATATACACAAGTTCACATTCATCATTATAGCATTAAGAGCTCATTCACATTCTATAAAGTTAAAAGCTTTTTCAGAATTTTCTAGTAGCTGCCAGGTGAGAGTGTAAGCAGGTAAAATTTTTTCCACTTAATGCTGTGAAAATTAGGCAACATGCTAGAGGTATTAAGTTCCTCATTTTCCTTTTATACTCCATGTAAAAATATGTGAGGCATTGATTCTAATATTTTAGACAGAATACTTGATTATTTTGAGTCATTCCACTGAGATCATAAGAATTGGTTACAAAACAAGAGACTATTCAGTGTACCTAATGATGGCAAAATCCTGAAGCCTATGGGAACTGAATTTTATAAAATAAATGATGTATCACTGGGTTTTCATTTGTTGGAAAGTATTATAGGGTGCAATAGGAAAAATATATAAAGGTCTTTCTTCAGTCATTATCGTAGTGATTTCAAATGAACTGCTATCAATAATTGAACTAAAATATATATAAAAAAGTGTATATTATAAGCAATATATATATATAGTTTTTGTTATTAGTGCATTCTTATTTTGTTTAATAAAACAGAAGTAAGTTATCAGTAGCCCATAAATGAAAAGTGCTTATTGTCTTAGATCACGTCCACATTGCTCAGTGCAACTCTGGGGAAAGCTGTGTCAGTGCAAAGGGAAGAGTGGTGGGCATGTAGACAGTTTACATGCAAAGTGAGTAGCTACAGGTAAGCCAGGCAACTAAACAAACATCTTTAAAGCCTGCATTTTATCTGATTGAGTCAACATTCATMGAAAAGAGTTTGGCAGGTGAAAATTAGGGAGAATAGCTAGCTGTCCAAAGAAAATTGCTTTTTCAATTCTCTGTAAACTGTTGTGCTCTAGAACAGTATTAGAAGCAGACAGTCAAGCTGAATATAAAAGAGGTTTGAGTTTTTAAAAAAGGGCAAGAAAGTGAGCAGAAAAAGAAAGAGTCTTCATACACTATTATTGTATACTAGTGAATCTTAGATATATCACGAAAACCACTACAGAAATAAGATATATAATATACACTGATTATATCAATTGTACAAGCGTAAGTAGTGTAATATGTAGGTCTTTTGTTTAAAATAAATATCTTCTTGTTGCATATTACCATATGGCTACTTGTACCCTTATCTACACAATCCAKGTAGTTAAGTATTCATTGACAACCTTAACTGCACAACGGCGTTTCTATAAAGTTTCTAAGATAACACATACCTGTCAACATTATTTTACCTTGTCTTTAGCTGCATAAATCAGCAAAGATTCAGTAAGTAAAGGGAGCTGTAAGATTTTATATAAACTGACTATCTAACCTCATCACATACCCAGACTGAGAACACTCTTATGGCAAGGGCTTGAGACACTTTTTTCTTTTCTTTTCTTAGTTCTGGAATAGCAGGTAAAGGTCAAAGACAAAATAAGAAATCGAGCTAACATAGAAACTGCTATGCCATAACCATAATCAGTCAGTAGTTCAGAAGTCAGTGATGTAGATAACTGTGTATTTGGCAGTTTTTTTGAATCTTTAGCTGAAATGACCATGTACCTATTTACAGCTTGGTAGTTCTGAGGAAGATTTCTGGCAGAAAAGCAAGCCGTTCCAATTACCCTTTCATCCACCAAGACAATCATACCTTTGGAAACAGTTGAAAAGGTCTGGCTATGCATTTGACTGCATCAGAGTTGAAATGACAGACAAGAAAGAGAAGAAAATTTGAAGTGATTAACTCCGATCTATAAAACATACRTCAGGTCCCCACACTAACATAAATAAATAAATTTGGACCGATACTTGTTGAAGATGATCATCTGACTAATAGGGATGAAGAAAAAGTGGAGGCATTCAATGTTTACTTTGCCTCAGTCTTTAATAATATTGATAGACCTTGGGCTGCCCAGTCTCCTGAGTCAGAGGACCACAGAAGTGGGAACAGTGACTATCTTTTCATGGACACTGAAATTGTAAGGGGACCAGCTGTATCAGCTGAATGTTCACAAGTCCATGGGGCCTGGTGGGATTCATCCCAGAGTACTGAAGGAGCTAGCGGATGTTATGGCAGGACCCCTCTTGATCATCTAGCAAAGCTACTGGGAGTCTGGGGAGATCCTTGCTGACTGGAAGCTAGCCAACGTTATTCCAATTTTCAAGAAGGGCATCAGGGAAGACCCAGGGAACTACAGACTTGTTAGTCTAACCTCAGTTCCTGGAGAAATTATGCAGAAAATTATACTGCGTACTATTGAAAGACATTTAAAGAATAATGCAATCATCAGGCACAGTCAACATGGGTTCACAAAGGGAAAGTCCTGTTTCAACTAATTTGATAACCTTCTATGATAAAAAGTCACCCTCCCAGTGGATGAAGGGAAGGCGGTGGATGTAGTTTCTCTGGATTTTAGTAAGACTTTTGATACTGTCCCTCACAGCACCCTTCTGGACAAGTTGTCCAACTGGGGATGTCATAACCGGTTTAAGATGTGCTGAGTGAAGAACTGGCTGAAGGGCAGATCTTAAAGGGTTGTGGTGAATGGGGCTACATCTGTCTGGCAATTGGTCACCAGTGGTGTTCCTCAGGGTTCAATTCTAGAGCCTAGAGCCAGTTCTGTTCAATATATTTATCAACAATCTGGATGCAGGAGTTGAATTCACCATTAGCAAGTTTGTTGATGATACCAAACTGGGAGGTGCTGTTGACTCTGTTGAAGGACAAGATGCCTTGTAGAAGGATCTAGATAGATTGGAGGATTGGGCAATCATCAATGGCATGAAATTTAACAAGTTCAAATGCCAGATTCTGCACCTGGGATGGAGTCACGCTGGGCACAACTATAAATTGGGAGAGGAGTGGCTGGAGAGCAGTCCTGCAGAAAGATATCTGGGAGTGCTGGTCGACAGCAGGCTCAATATGAGCCAGCAGTGTGCCCCGGCAGTCAAGAGGGCAAACCGCATCCTGGCGTGGATTGCACACAGTATAACCAGCCAGCCAAAAGAGGTGATTATCCCCCTGTATTCAGCATTGGTGTGGCCTCACCTGGAGTACTGTGTGCAGTTCTGGGCCCCACAATTTAAGAAGGATGTGAAGGACCTTGAATACATCCAGAGGAGGGCAACAAAGCTGGTGAAAGGGCTGGAAGGAATGTCCTATGAGGAGCAGCTAAGGACATTGGGCTTCTCTAGTTTGGAGAACAGGAGGCTGAGGGGTGACCTCATTGCTCTCTACAGCTTCCTGAGGAGGGCATGTGGAGAGGGAGGTGCTGATCTCTTCTCCTTGGTATCCAGTGATAGGACGTGTGGGAATGGTTCAAAGCTGCACCAGGRCAGATTCAGGCTGGACATTAGGAAGCATTTGTTTACCGAGACAGTGGTCAAACCCTGGAACAGTTTTCCTAGAGAGGTGGTCAATGCCCCAAGCCTTTCAGTGTTTAAGAGGCGTTTGGACAATGCCCTTAATAACATGCTTTAACCTTTGGTCAGCCCTGAAGTAGTCAGGCAGTTGGACTAGATGATCATTGCAGGTCCCTTCCAACTGAAATATTCTATTCTATTCTAAATAAACAGATAGATAAATAAATAAATAAAAATAGTCTATTGAKAAACATATTATGTGTGATAAATGCAGAAATAGTGAGTATTTGGATTGTTAGAGGTATATCTGTTAGAATACAAACTTTGTGAGATGTAAACTGCTTTGAATCACCTAAAGAAAATTCTACAGTGACAAATTAGAAGGAAATGGACTGGGAATATGTTTACTGGAGGTTTTTCTCACTCATTAAAGAACTAAATAAGTTTGGATTTCATAATAAACTAGTTATTGTTCAAACATAATATACTAATGACTACATGAATTTTCATAAGTTGCAAATAATGTGTTCCCCCCATCCCTGCCACTTATAAAAAGGCATACCTTCCTGGAGAAGTATTTTCAATGATTCAGTTTTCCTTTGATTTTTACACAATTATTTCTTTTCTGTTTGTGTTTTCCCAGATCCTAAATGTCAATGACTTCATTTAGTCTTTCTCCMTTATTATTTATTTGGTAATTTTTCCAGGGTTTTTCTCTGTTTCTTTGATGATGTCATTAAAATTCCTTTGGATTTGAGTCCTATTTGGATAAATGGTGMATCAAAAAGGCTTCTCTGGCATAAAGGCACATGGAGAAGACTTCATTGCTTCTTATCTGTCTTTTGTCTTATTGAGGAGGGTTACAGATGATCTTCTGTATTTTTTTCTTTTTTAAGGACTTTGCCTCTCCACTGTCTGAAAATAGAAACTCATTAGTTACACTCTTGTTATTGAAGTAGTTACAAATGGTGTATTCCCCCTGGAGAAAACTTCCTTCCAGAGGGAATGGAAGTCAACAGGCATGATTTTCACCCTCAATATGAGCACACACATGCAAAATTAGCTAGCAAAATGTCTTATTCATGTCTATTTTTAGACCCTAGAAAGGCACTAATACATTATAGATAACTGAAGCTCACCTAATTCAAATGGTAAAGGTATAGTGGAGCTAAACATTTCAATACTCAGGTCAATATACATAAAAAGTTAATATGATGTTGTTTAAATGTAATTTTTACAGTAGTTTGTAAGTAGTATATATGGGTTACTAATATACTCTAGGGTTCTTGACCAATATCTCTGGGAGTAGATCGAGAGTGATGTCTGTAGGGAAACATTATTCATTTGTAGCAGAAGTTAGTGTGTCGTGATAAGGCAAGTGAAGCTCTAAAGGAGATTTCTGTTGCTAAGATTTCTGTTGCTAAGATTTCTGGCTTATGCCCTGAAAAGCTGATGAATGTATATGTTTATGCATGTATGTGTGTATGTATTTATGCATGTATTTGTATGTATCTTTGTCTTTGGAAGACAATTCCACAACTCTTAAATGATGTCAGGTAAGTCCCTTGAACAAAATCTATCACACACTTGAAAACTGTGTACATTATGTTCTTACTCAAAATCTGAGGTCTTGTTTGCAGGTGTTTGAACAGTGCAAATCACAGTGAAGTTTGTTGTGGTTTAAACCTAGCCAGCAGCTAAACACCACAAACCTGCTTGCTCACTCCCTCCAGCTCCAGTGGGATGGGGGGAGAGAATTGGGAGAGTAAAAATAAGAAAACTCATGGGTTGAGATAAGAACAGTTTAATAATTTAGATATAATAAAGTAAAATAGTAGTGATGATAGTAATAGTAATAGTAATAGTAATGGTAGTAATAATAATAATAATAATAATAATAATAATAATAATAATAATAAAAGCATGTACAAAGCAAGTGGTGCATGATGCAATTGCTCACCACCCACTGACCGATGCCCAGCCAACCCCCAAGCAGTGATTGCTGCCCCCTGGCCCATCCCCCCAGCATATATATTGAGCATGACATCATATGGCATGGAATATCCCTTTGGCCAGTTTAGGTCAGCTGTCCTGGCTGTGCTCCCTCCCAGCTTCTTGTGCACCTCCTGCTGGCAGAGCATTGGAAGCTGAAAACTCCTTGACTAGTGTAAGCACCACTTAGCAACAACTAAAACATCAGTATGTTATCAACATTATTCTCATACTAAATCCAAAACACAGCACTATACAGCTACTAGGAAGACAAGTAACTCTATCCCAGCTGAAACCAGGACAAGTTAAAGGAAGCAGTGGTTTGAGAACAAAGTGCTATTTAATACCAAACATATTAAAATTGAACCTCCAAAAAAATAGTCAACAGCCTCAATCTCAATCTTTTTAAGCCTCAGGTGTCTACATAAAATTGGACTGACACATCCCCTAAAATAATTGGTACAAAAGGTTTTTTTAATACTTTAAATATTTTAATATTTCATATTTGAATTATTTAAGTACAGTAAATGAAGAATCCCATAACAAAAWACAAAAAGTAATTGATTTTGTTTCCAGAGCATAGAAGAAAGACTTATTCATGCAATGAATAATGAAAAAGTAACACAACATCAAATAGCCCATCATTGCATGAACATTGCTTATGTTGTGCCCTGATAAGGCAAGAGTATTGGAAGTAAAAACTGCATGAAATCTATTGTAATTAAAGACTGTCCCATAATTCAAACCTGAAAATCTTACCTTTTTGAGTAGCTAGAATTAAGGTAGTCATAATTTCATGCTAGATAGTCATTCAGCCCAATTTTCATCTAAGTAAAAAAACATTACTTACATGAAAATAACAACCGTTAAAACCAGAAGGAATACCATACAAGAAAGGCTAACTGTCCCTCTTGCCTACTTGGAAAAGCAATGGTTCCCTGCTTGCTTTTCAGTCAGGGCACCATCAGACTGGACTGTGGGATCCCTGAGTTGGAGGAATTTATAAAACTTGAGAAGGTTTTGTTAGTCTTGTTTGTCTGCTGCTCCAGATGAAAACCCACCACTGTGGAGAGCACTGATGACAACGCGTCACAATGACCGTATAGTCATGCCTTGCTGGTTAGTGTGGCTTATTATCAATGCAAAGTAACTACTGCAAAGGGCAAGAAAGAGATGGAAAAGTCCAAGATTTTTTGTTAAGGTTTATAACTATAGCCACCTGCTACCTAGTTTTCATTCTGCTGAAGTGACTCTGGACATCACCACACTCAATGAAGATGTGTTCAGAGATCCTACACTGAAATGCAAATGAGGGTGAAGCTAGAGTGAAAACTGCKGAAAGATACAAGAGTGAGTAAGAATAAATATATTGATGAAAGCATTATTTTTAGTATGAAACATGGCCACAAGAATGATTTTTTTTATTGAAATATAATCCTACAAAATCCAGTGGCAATAGGAGATACCGTTCAAGCACACAGCTTGGACTGTTCTTTTTGTACTCCCTCAGCTAATACTTATTTAGATCCTATTTTGATTAAGATTATTCTCCTTTCACCATATTCTACTAAATAAAGTGGGATGTGAGAGATACCTACCCAAGAATTTAAAATTTAGTTTGCTGCCCTCTTCTAATTTAGCTGCTACTTTTTATCTTCATCTGTGTACCCTCTGCCCTTTCACCAGAATTAAAGGGACAACCTTGCTAAAGCTTTTCACAGTCCCCTGAATAGATAGCTACTCAGCAAATAAAGTGGCCTCAGTCCCACTTTGAAATTTCCAAAACTTCAACTAAAGCCACAGGTACCATGTATTTCAATACAGGATGCAAGAGAGAAAAAGCTGAAGAACCCATCTTTTCATGGTTCCAGCATAGTCTGTTGTATTAACATGGAGAATTATGTCAAAAGAGAAGACTGTTAGACTCGCATAGGGACCTGTAGAGGTAGGTAAATTAGAAAAATAGAATGCTGGTGAACAAACTGAAGTATTAGGATTGTTGCCATATTATCTAAGTTTCTTGCTGTATCCTGCAAGGTCTTAAGAGCCTGGACAAGAATAATTTGTTGACAGGGCTGTTAATGTCTTTGGCTTGTAAAGGATAGATGTTACCTGTGCTTCAGAGCTATGTTATGTTTAAGGTATGGGTATGTGTAGTAAGCATAGAAGGAATTCAAGATTCAAGTGTCATAGTGAATCTTATAAGACCCATACAATGAAGATGATGACTGATGTTGAAAAATATCATTCTTTTTTATTGTTTAAGAGAGTATAATCAGAATCAGTGTGTTACTCTCAACCTAAATCTAGATTGAGGATTAGGAAGAGATTAAGATCTAGACTACTAGTAGATCCTAACTATACAACTGGTTAAATGAGCTTTCTTCAGCAGTGAGCTTTCTTCAGTAACCTAATACCTTAAGGTCAGCTAAGGATTGGTGGGCTTTTGTTTGGCTAAGTTTATTGTTGGGGATATTATACCACAAATGTTAAGTAGCCAAATTCATTCATAGATCATATTAAGTGCTAGAGAAAGAAAATGAATTCTAATGATACAAAGGTAGAATGATTGACATATTCTTAAAATAGGGTTAGCACTATGGTTCATGAAAGAAAGATCTGAGTTTTTTTGGGCTGCAGCATGTAAGTTACAGAGAACTAAAGTAAGAATTGTTATTGGCTGGGATGAATGGCTTAGTTTTAGTAATTTCTGGATTTACTTGACTGTCCTTAAGAGTAAAGACAATGTTGAAATCGGTTTAAGATTTAGGAAAGTAGTGGATGAAAAGTAAGATTTATGGTTGATTCTAGAAATACTGTAAGCTAAAATGAGGGCACATATAGCCTCTGACTCATGTCAGCTTAGTGATGAATAAGACTACCAGGAGCTACTATATTTTGAAAGATARTAAGTGGGTTCTTCCCTCTAGTCCAAGCAACAATTGTAGCCATGGGATATATATTTGCTGAAGAATCAGACTGGTCTGCTGGTGGCAGTTTGAGAGAAAGAATTTCTTCTGCCAAGTGTTTGAGCTCCTGCCAAGATAGATAAGATTAGTATTGAAGTAAGGCTGTGCTGGATTTCAGGATTCTTTGCAATAGTTGTAACCGAGCAGCAAGGTCCGTTCAAAGATCTAGTAAAACCCAGAAGAGCTTGGCAAAATCTCAAAAGTATCCTAAAATTATGTGTAATATTAAGACACAGAGACTGAAGAGCTACATTTTTTTTCCCCTTTGTACAGTGCAAATTCAGCAGGCTAGGATAAGGGTTGCTGCCAGAAAGGATTGCTAGAAGTTTATGAGAAATACAGAGACATGTTTGATTTCCAGGATGAATTTTCAGCTAGTTCTGTTCAAAGGAAATTTGGAAAAGTAGGAACTGAAAATGAGATGAATGTTGATTCCTTAAAGATCCACTATGGATGTTAAGAAACAGGTGTGGATCGTGAGAAATGRTGTAATTAAGGGCAATGATTTAAGACAGAAGTAGGTAGGGTTCCACTCACAGAAATATTTCCCCCATTGCATCCCTGTTCAGATGTACCAGGATGAGCTTCAATGCCATTAATTTCTTCACACTGGGTAGACTCTGAACACAGAGTCATAAAAACCTGGTATGACGTCTCATGAGGGATGGAGTGCTCCTCCACCAAAATCACTTAGGGATTTTGGGGATTTCTAGCCCTTAATAAAACACCTAGCTTGCACCCTGCCAGATGTAGGACCTCCAGAGAAAGAGACAAGAAAACTCTTTTTTCTTCTTTTTTTTTTTTTCTTTTTTTTTCCCCTCCATCAGTCACTGTGCAAACCTGAAGCAGGAGACCAGAGTGATCAGAGCAGTCCAATTACACATCACATCATTTAACTACCACATTTGTCTGAGCAGGAGCTGTACAGAAGGGAAATTGCTGAGTTTCAAGACAACAAACTTTTTTCTTCTTCTTTTTCTTCTACTTTTTGGTTTTCTCTTGGTCTTTTTCTTGGAGAAAAGTGGTTATGCTCACACTGAATATCAAATAAATGTCAGTAGAGCAACATGGATTTCTGGTTTTCAACACATCTGGCTGCCACACAGGGCCAGGACAAAGAATAGCCCTCTGATTCATGTTTCAGCTCTTCTACTCCTATTACACAGGATTGTTCCTGTGGATTCCTGTAAAAGGATCATTTCTGGAACACAATATTGCTTTGCACCTATGCCAGAGGAGACAGTTCTTGATGAGTGGATTTTCAAGCAGTTCTGCTTGTCTTKATCTGAATCCAAATTTTAAAAATATTTTCATCTTTAGCTATTTTCTCCTATGCTCATTTTAGGACTTCTCTGAGGTTTGGTTTGATTGGGTTTGGGTTGTTTTCTGCTTGTTTGTTTGTTTTTGATACTTTGATGTTGACTTAGTTTGCTTTACAGCCTCTATATTAACACATATAAGCCTTCTGCAGTATTTTTTGTCTGCATTGTACTTCCCTCCTTTTGTTTTTTTCACTTTATCTGCTTTCAGCAATAAGGAAACTTAAATGCCATTTTCCCTTATTTTTCTCTACCTGTCTTTTTCCTATTTCAGTATCTTACAGTTTTTGTCAATTTAAAAAAAGGCACATGTGCACATACACAAAACAGATCAAATATCTTCCTGCAGCACTTGGTTGAATATCAGCTAATTGGAAAAGTTGTTCAGCTGGAGTACAGTTTTAGACAGAAAAATAAATAATAGATATATGTACTTTATTACTTCAGGAAAACCCAGTGCAGTTCAGTGCATGTACTAGAGTCCCTGCACCTTTTACACCTCAGAGCTGAAGACTGTCAAAGGATTTTCCTTCACATTTAATCCCAGAAATATTTAGTGAGTCATCCTGTGAACTCCTTACACTGAAGGGTAGTAAATGAAACCTAAGATCTCTTCTCAGATATCTCTGTCAAAGGACTCACAATTTATCCTCTGTGTGCTTACAAAGTAGCATTCAGCTCAAGGTAAAAGATATAAAAGTGCAATTAATAAGGTAAATGACACCTTGCACCAGCCATATGGAAGGGTGAATTCACCCTAAGTGAAAACAGCAAATAGGAAGAAAAAATGGTAATGAAAGACAGTGCTGAAACTATTCAACCTCACAAACAGTTGAGAGTTTTTTTCTCTTACTATGTTGTTAAAACCTTACTGTTATCATATATTATTAGAGGAGCAAGGCTGTTAGATCAGCACTTATTACTCATTATTAAATACGGAATTCCAGATTTTTTTATTTTTCTATGATTTTCTAGRAATTCAAGGAATGCTTACTCGAATTTAGTAAAAAGTTTAGATGATTGGACTATCAAATTAAAGCAGTGAATTGGGTTTCTGAACTCAGGAAAGTTTTGATATATTATTCTGATACCATGAAGGTTCCTAGAGCTGAGACAGATGGTGCAATATATATAAGTACATGTATAACACATACATTGTGTTCAAACTCCCAAACACTTGCCATCTTGGAAATAATCTAAGGCTATTGTTGATATGAAATTTAACATTAAGGTTCAGGCATGATACAGAAAGCACTCTTAATTGCTATATCATTGTGTGTAGACAATACCAAGTAGTTTAATGTTAATTTTAAGATCAACTACTGGGATATCTGTAAGCTAGGCTTACTCTTAAAATTAGCTGATCATATCTCAAACTTGTTCACTGTCTGACATAATATTTCAAAGTTTCCATACCCTCCATAATGACCATTAGTAGGCCCAGATATTTTGCATCAGTCAGGACACAGAGGTTGAACAATGTTGTATTAATATTACCTTTATTATTCCCAGATAAGAGCTTATTGATGTACCTAAAGATCTACAGAGATGTCTGAGGCTTCCTCAAGCCTCATTTTAGCTCGAGCTTTCCCACCTCTCACTTACTACAATGAAAGAATTGTCCTCACCAGGGCAACAGTCCTTGTTCCTCCAGGCTTATTGGGGGGGAGAAGAAAAAAAAAACCACCCGCAGCAAACAACTGTGTGTCTTTCACTGAACTGTTGGTGCTGCATTTGTCAACGCTTAAATTCAAGCCAACAAGCTCCATTTCATTTATCCATTAGGGCACTTAAACCTTCACCTGCCTTGGCTATAGCTTTTATATACGTATTTTCTAACATACTTGCAGGCTCTTTAAAACTCCCATCTCATTAAATTACAAAAACTGACTTTAAGAAGAATTTAAAAAATCCATCTAATCTTCTGAAAAGAATGAGATGCCAATTCATGAATTAATAATATCAACAATTAATTATACCAATAGTATAACCTACTTCTTTCTTGCATGTAGTAGTGATCTTTTATCTTTTCAAATAAAATAGTTGAAAATTTTACTGTTAAAGAAAATAAACCCTCTTCTTAGATTTACACAGAGTTTTAAAGTCTGCTAACTGAAATCATGTCTTCTTAACCAAATGCCATTGCGTGTACCTACATTGTCTACGAAGACAAGTTGACCTTTGAGATCCTTTGAGTGCCCAGTTTTGTACTCTGTTGAAAAGTTATTCTGGAACGCTGAAAGAGCCAGAAGAGTAAGATCAGTTATTCTTGTGTTTATTGAAACTGGTTTTGAACCACTTTATTGTACTGGTCTAACTATCCAYACTAAATTCTAGGTTCTGACTTTTTCTAATACAGAGTGAATTAAGTAAAATTAAGGTTTGTGTTTTGAGACTCTTACCCTGATTCTTTGTATTTCCAGGCAAGATCATCCAGAAAAGAAAAGGAAAAGAAAAGGAAAAAAATAAGGAAAAAAAAAAAAGGGAAAAAATAAAAGGAAAAAGAGGTGAAGGACCAATTTAAATCAGTTGTTGTTCTTAGTTGCCTGAGAAAAGGCAGTTGATGAAAATAGAATGATCCTGCAACAATTCCCAGTTTGGGGACAACAATAAAATTTCATTATAATTTTTCTGATAAAACAAAACGTTTCAACCCTAACCTCCCCCCCCCCACAAAAAAAAAAAAAAAAAAGACAAGCATCACACTTTTTTTTTAGTCCAAACTTTGCCACACAAAATATCTCGGGATTCAAGGTAGAGTTCTCAGGGAACACTGGGATTAGTCCTGAGGTAGTAAGAGATTAAGCTGAGGCTATGCTTTTTTCAGTCCATGAGAGGAAATGAGGAAAACATGAGGAGGAAGGTTTGATGAAGACCTGTATTCCAAGCAGGAGAGAGACACTCATAATAGTTATAATTCCACATCACAAAGAACTAGAATGATTATCTAGTAGTGGCACAAAATTTAAGAGTATCATTACACCTCACAGATGATAACCCTGTTCACTGAATGGATCTGATTTTCTCAAACAATATAACGCACCATGCATAAAAAGGTGTAGCAGGGATGACTGGTTTGTTTATTTGTACAGAATTCCCTTAGGCATTTTCCCCCTACAGGTGTAATTCTTTCAGAATCCATAGCTAAAACAGCGTACTCTAAGAGATAAAATCCTCAGGGAATCTCAAATTAATTATTCCAGTTCATAAAAAGAGCTCTAGTTCCCAACTAAACGTATGCCTCAGACCCATTAAACAATAATCAATTGGCCTAGAGAACTTTGAGAATGCTAAAATTCATGTGGTTGTTTATTAATTTTGAAACAAATTGGTTCCCGACTAAGAAAAATAAATAAATCTGGGTCTAAAATCCATTACTGGGAATTTGTTATACAAAAATAGATAAATCTATAGTGCATGGATCATTAGTAGTTTTTACTAATGGAAGCCAGAGTTATTCAAGCTTAAGGGACCTCGTGGCAGAAAGCACATGAAGAACATTGTGGTTATAGCTTTTCTAGCAATTTGCTATCCCRATTTCTCCAGAAGTATTACATCCTGGTTTTTCTGTCCAGAAAGATGGCAGAGCTGGTCAGAACAGCATGTAGCCAACATGTAGAAGACGAGCTCATTCATTGCATCTCTGGGGGACTTTGTGTCAGCAAAGCTCCTGTGAAGCCTTGGCAAAGGCTTGCATTTTCCCATGTCTGGATGGGATTCAGGGAAAGGAGAGCATTGGTATTGCTACTTGCCTTTGCCAGCAGATCAGTACCCCTGAGGCATAACTGAAGATCAGCCTACAGAGCAGCTAAAGAGAGAGTTCTTTATATTTTTATTTTTTGTATCATAAGAAAGTACATAAACCAGGACTTTTCTGTTGATAAATGCAACTAAAAATTGCAGTTTATTTCATATGAATGACTATTAACTTGATCCCAGTTCTTCCATGCTGGGCTTTGTGGACATCTCATAGAAAGTTAGATGTTCTTGGCACCATACTCCAGTATGTCAAGTTCAATTTACCCCATGTAGGCAGTATAAAGGGAACCYAAACTGACAAGAGTCTGACCCTTGAGAATTCTTACACTATAAAATCACGGAAAGCAATGGAAAGTAGCGTAGCAGCTTTTCATGTCAGTCTTTCCTATGTATTTAGAGGGAGTGAATTAAGCGAAGGCTGAAGAGCAAAGTTAAAGGTCTGATGTCATTGGTCTCCACTATGTCTGATTCTCTGTGGGCACAAATTTGAGATCATAGAAACAAGAAAAACTAAAATGTGCATAACTTCTACCAAGCTACATGGTGAGAAAACAGGGATTCCAAGAAGTGTTTTGTGAACATCAGTCATCACTTCTGAGTAAACATCAGAAGTCAGGTCTTCCAACTCTGTTGGAACAGAAATCAACCAATAACAGACTTGTATGTATGGTTAAACTCTGCTAGAGACAATGGAGTTACAGGAGGGCTGCAGGGAGAGCAGTCAGTGTCTATACTCGCAGCTAAGACTAAATTTTATGTAAATGCAAGGTAGGGATAATCTTTCAGTTACTTGCCTTTCAGTTCAATTAATTTTCATTCACCATCTTCAGGCTCTTATAGACTGAAGATTTTGGTATTGTGTTAGCATAAAAAAATGATATTTTCAAAAGAAATGTCATTGTGACATATATTTTACGTACATACTAATGTATGTACGTTTTTTTAATTATTACTTTATTGGTTTTTTTTAATTATTACTTTATTTGTAATTTCCCATTAACATTTCATTTATTTCCAATGTTGATCATCTTAAAATTGAAATTGTTTTGGATTTTATCCCCCCTAACTTTAGATACTTGTAATATAGCTGCTAAATCCTGAGCTAGAATTCTAGTTCCAGGAGAAAAATAGGCAAGTTTAATCGAAGGTTTATCACTTTCTAAGGCTAACAGTCGAAATGGTTCATATGAACGTGCCCTTGGAGTGTATACTTCTCTCCATTGACTATAAAGGGAGYACAAGGTTACTGTCTCAGATAAAAACATCTGTAGGCCCAAACAATTTTAGGATCTAAAAAGACCTTTTTAGCAGTTGGTAGAAGATTGGGTGAAGCTATCTAAAAGATAATTAATCACTTTCCCTGGGATTTCAGAAGGTAGGTGTCCATCTTCTTTGAGAGCATATAGGTAGGGTTTTATGAATTGCCCCTCCATTGCCCATTTTTTTTAAGTGTGAGAAAGTAAATATCTGATCAGAATTAAGGAAAGACTATACATCGCTATTAGGAATCTAGAAGCTGAGTCCACATTTAATTTTACAAAATGCAACTTTTAGACCAGCTTGATACCTAACAAAATGTTGATGAATGAAATTAGACAGAGAGTGTTATTGATCATGGAGCTAGGACAAATTTCTGCTACAGCTTGGGTATAAATTATCCTAACCCTTTAAGAACTAAATCAGATGTTTTATTTATCTAATTTTATTCATATACTTATGTGTGTATTGTATGTATGTATGTGTGCTATATAATTAAGAGATGCAAAAAGTTTATGCTGTTACTAAGAACAACAAAGTTTGTTTTATAGTATCTTCAAAAAAAAGTGACTTCTGTGACAATGGAAAGTATATTAATAAYGAAACATTTCAAATTGGAAAAATAATTTAAGAGCATATAATAATTGAAAACTAACTCATATTTCTTCAGTTTTTCCTATAATGTAACTTTCATATAACTGAAATGTAAGTTTCATATAGCTTCAAATACACATTTCAGGGGATTTGTTTTTTCAGGTCTTTTTTTTACAACATAGATTATATATGCATAAATCTCTTGCTCCCTAGTGGTCTTCCTTGACCCTTCCTTTTGTTTTCATAAAACATTTTAAATACAAAAGAAAGACTTCACTTAGAACAAGCTGCAGTTATTATAGTCTGAGTCCTACCTAGAATCTGCATCAGGAACATAACTTGTGTTTGTTTGGTTGTTGTTTTGTTGGGTTTTTTTATTATTTTTCAAATAACTGTGCATTGAATTCATGTTACTGGCAAGTTCTTTCCAAGGTATGACTCCACAATCATCCCAATCGCATTGACCCAGTAGATTAATTCAATCTTAAGCAATCAAGGGATGAATATTTCTTAGATGAGATAACACAGTGTGGGAGGGGGATATTTTATTTACACTTCTTTTTGATGAATTTAACCTATTGTGAAAGAAGACTCTTCGGTTCTATGAAAAAGGCACAGAGTTAAATCCACACAGCTCATGACGGGAAGACAAACTGTGGGATTTTCATACAGCTAGGAACACAGTACTGAGCAGAGAAAAAAAAAAATATGCCCTCGATTATGCATAGTTTGAAAAGTCTTAGAAAGAAGCAATATTCCATTATTAAGCATTCATTTTATTTTTTAAAGCTAKTTAAATGTTCATTTCTTCTAAACTCACAATAACAAAAATAGACTTTATTTTTTAGCATAATTCAATACCAGATTGGAAATCACATAAATAAAACAAGGGAACACTAAAAGAGAGAAGACTAGTATTTGCCATTTCTGCTGAAACTGGAATTTCTTTCTTAAGAGTTCCAGACGGTGTCCAGCAAAAAAACCTATATTTTTTCTTTTTAATTTTAGATCTTTTGCTGTTGTTCAGAAAGAGATTAACTGAGCTCCTCATTTAATTAAAAATAGTTTTCCTTTTTTTTTKTTTGTTTGTTTGTTTGTTTGTTCTCAAAGGGAACAGTTTGCAGGGAAGAACAGCATTAATTAATTCACTTTAAGAAATTTCTTTTCCATAACTTTGTGCGGTTTTTTCATCTAGGTATCTGGGACATTTTTACCAGTTTCCTGGAACACTGGTAGGGGCTGGCTACCCAAGTTCTTTCCCTCTCCCTGCCTAGTTGCCTCAAAGACTGTAGGATCAATGGAGAGCCCTGGCTTCTTCCGATACTTGACAGGAAAAGAGTAAAACTGACAAGGGCCTCCATGATAGGAAAGTGTTGTATCAATTTTTCGAGCTAAAAAGTCAGAAATTCTGACAGACATTCTGATTTTTTTTTTCCAAAGAAATGGCTATTTCCCAAAATTTATCAAAAAAATCTCACAAAAATCCCAAATTATGCTAGTTGTTGAAATAAACTATTCAAATAAAACAACTATTTATATATCAATGTATTAGGGATGAAATTTCATTGAAGACTATTCCACTGTAAAAAGGTCAGAATAGAACTTACAGTAACATTCATTTTCAATAAAATTAAATAAAATAAAGCAGTGTTGTAATAAATGATACTTTCCAGGATCAAGATACTAAAGCTTTATGTGCGTTGTAGGTCATACCTAGAAAGTCCAGTTTCAGGCTATTTCTATACTGATGTCACTGCTGGGCCTGTATTTTATGAAGAGATCTATGAGCTGGTTTTAAATTACCTGGCTTGGCCTTGGAAAACGATGTAGCACAAGCTAAAAAGCTCTCCTGAGAAGCTGGAAATATGTCAGTGGTTTGTCTGCACTGAGTTCTGCTCTCTTGCTGCTGTATCACTTGCGTCACTCTGGTGGCTTGGGCATATGCTGTAACTTGCACAAAAGTATACCAGTAATAGTGTTGTACAGATGGTTTTCTCTTCAGCAAATCCTTTTTACGTCAATAAGTCAGTGTTCAAAATACAGACTTTGATTACTTTACTTTGTAAAATTTATATGTAGTTGTACACAGAGTGGATGATACTTTTCAATAGACTGATTTCAGAGAAACCAGTTGTGATTGTTACAAGGTTAAGTGCAACTTTCAGAAAACAGACCTCAAGGAAAACTAATAAAATGTTGCTAGGGTAAAGAAAGGAGAATCTTTATAAAACAAGCATGCAAAAGACTAACAGAAGTAATTTTCAGGAAGTTATTGAATCTACCCTTGGGATTTCCTTAGAAAGAAATGCTTCAGGTTCTCATCTATGCTGAATCGCTGGAATGTGCTGTAGGTAATTAGATATTGATTCTAGCTGTCAATGGATATATCACATATTGCCCATTTCCGTGGAATGTACAAAGTCTGAGTTAATCTTGGAATCACCTTTAAGTAGTTATATTTTAATTACATATTGCTCACTACTAAGAAAATTAATCCTACTACAAATTTAAGAGTATAAGAAATTTTTAATGGTTAAGTGACTAACATTAAGAGCAGTAACTGAATTTTGCTTTCTGCTGTTTTTCAGATGTACATGTATTTGTAATGTTTTCTGATCTGAAAGTGTTTGATCTTACTTGTTAACAGCCATCTGTAGAAAAAATGCCAATAGTAATCGCTAAGATTAATTTGAGYTTGATTGTTTTTCTTGAAAAGTTATTACAAGATCAATGTCTACTTCCATCTACAGTAACTATTGTTTTTAGAGTTGTTAATGTAACCTGATAAATCTTTCACTATGCTCCAACCATTGAAGTGAGACTCTGTGCTCAACTTGATGACATTATCCATTTTTGTCTTCCTTAAATACGATTTTTCTCTAATTTGGTCCAAGTGAATAAAGTGAAAGATCAAAGCCAAACAGAGTTGTTAGAATAAACATATAAAGTTCTGCAGAACTAACTAAATATGCTGTTAAGTTATACTCATGTATTGAATATTTTGTTGGTATTAGCGTAAGCTGATTTTTTTGACTGAGTTTCTGTCTGCACATCTTTCTACAGATGAAGAACTGAGTATAGAGAGTAGAAGAMTACCACTTAAATGTATTTTTTTTCAAAGGTATATAGCATATTGAATATAAAGTGTCCTGGTTTTGGCTGGGGTGGAATTAATTTTCTTTCTAGTAGTTGGTATAGTGCTATGTTTTGGATTTAGTGTAAGA